>JACEIK010002124.1:39562-83518 GCA_018107945.1 Datura stramonium | reverse complement strand
TATTTAAACCATTTATAACTTTATCGATTTTGATTTCTATGAAATTAAGCCTAATTATGCATGATCCATGATGAATCGATTTATGATCTTCTCTTCAAATAATGATATTTATGAACCTAGCATGATTTACGATTTGAACTATGGATTTATGATATTGCCCATCATGATTTTATGAATTCCAACCTATATGCATGATTTACAAGTATGTATTAACCTTATGAATCATGAATGATGTTTTGGATGACTTATAGGCCTCGTTTCATGGCTAGTTCACGTATGTAAAAGTATGTTTGTGATTATTATGGTTTAACTAGCCCATGAATTCATGCATGTTATACTATGAGCACTATATATGTTTTGGAAGTAGTATCGAACACCGAGTAGGTTCGGGGCTCAGGTTAAGCCCCGGATCTCATGAACTACGTGCCACCATAGGTATGTTGGGACCCCTTTCATGTTAATCCCTAGCCCATATGTCCCTTTTCATGGTGATATCACATTTTCATGGTTCTACCCTTGGCAAGATACGAACACCCTCTCGACTAGGGTTACAAGTCGGGCTTCATGTGTGCACATATGAGGTATGTCGGTTAAGAGAATCTCCCACTTTTCCTCATGATTTATGCATGTTATGATTATGTATGTTTTATCAAGTCATGTTAAGTAAATCTCTTCTATTATGATTATGATTATGTTATGTTACGAATGTTTCAAAAACCTTGAGCCATATGATATGTTATTATGATTTACGATGCGAACATGACATCCTAATCTTATGATCATTTATGAATTTCTTACATGTTTTAAACGTGTGTTTTACTTACCTTGCATACTCAGTACATTCCATGTACTGACCGCATTCTTTCTATGCTGTATCGTTTCATGATACAGGTCCCAGTTCTCAAGATAATCCTCACCCGTAGATAGTTTCAGATTCTCTCTCAGCTCTCTTGGTGAGTCCTCATGTTTCGAGAGCTATATGTTCATCCTTTATGTTGTTTCTTTTAGTTTCTAGATGTTGGATTAATTGGGGAGTCGTCCCATCGATCTTCCCTTCATGTTTAGAGGCTTATCAGACTACAAGTTGTATTTAGCCATATTCTATAAGTCTTGTACTGATTTTCCCTTTGGCTATGTTATGATTACGTTCTTATATGTTAAGTCTTCCGCTCATGTGATTGGAATAGATGTGTGCTCATGCCATGGGTCGTCATGGGGTCTCTCGGGGCTCTTGGTCTCGTGTCTATGATATGGGTGTATGTTGTGATCGTGACAAACTTGGTATCAGAGCCATAGGTTTGGAAGTTTCCTAGGGAGTCTGAAAGGCGCGTTAAGTAGAGAATTTTTAATGGGTGTGAAGCGTGCCACACTTATGATAAAGAGGCTACTAGACGTTTAGGAAATGTTCCCTTCTTTCATGATCTATGTCGTGCGATAAACGTCCTTTACTCTTCTAATTCATGTTATTCGCGTTTGCAGAATCATGCCTCCACATCGAGTAAATGCCAGAAAAAATGGTAACGGTCTTGATCCTGAGGGTGCCCCTGATGGTGAGCATCATCCATCCCCAGTCGTTCAGGAAGAGCATGTACTTGAGCCAGCTGCCCACGCTGAGTTTAGGGCAGCGATTCAGATGCTGGCACAGGCCATGACTGCCCAGGTCCAGAATCAGACGGTGGCGCATTTCCCTCAGAATGGGAATGCAGCGGCAGCTAGGGTGAGGAACTTCTTTAGGATGAGCCCTCTGGAGTTCATAGGGTCAAAGGTGGATGAGGATCCACATGATTTCGTTGAGAAGATTCTAAAGATCACCCAGGTTATGGGAATGAACAATGGGGAATGCGTTGACTTGACCTCCTATCAGCTAAAGGAGGTAGCACATGTATGGTTTAAGCAATGGAGGGATGCTAGGGCGGTGGGTGTAAGCCCGATAGGTTGGGATGAGTTTCACAGTACATCATGGATAGGTTCTTCCCTCGGGAGATGAGGGAGCTCAAGGCGGCCGAGTTTGTTAATCTAAAGCAAGGTAATATGTCGGTCCAGGAATATGCATTGGAGTTCACCCAGTTATCTAAGTATGCTCCGGAGTTTGTGATGGATCAGCGGGCTTGGGTGAGCCATTTTATGCATAGGGTAGCATATTATTTGGACAAGGATTGCCGAATCGCCATGCTTCACAGGGACATTGATTTTCCTCGTATTGTATTGCAGATGGAGTCAGCCTATAGGAGGTAGAGAGAGGCCAAGAGGGCTAGGACCGACAGTTCTGGGGTTTCTCAGGACAGACAAGGGGTGGACCATGTCAGCAGTCCCAGCACAGATCCATTGCTCTAGCTCCAACAATGGCCAACATGCCGTCCAGGTTCATGGGAGACCAGGTGACTATGTCAGCAGTCCCAGCACAGATCCATTGCTCTAGCTCCAACAATGGCCAACATGCCGTCCAGGTTCATGGGAGACCAGAGGAGTAGGGCTACAGGCCTGAGGGATCATGGTAGCATGCAGGTAGAGCGCATTATTCCAGTTTGTGCAAAGTGCGGTAAGAATCATCCCGGGAGGTGCCTGGTCGGTGCAGATGTTTGTTTCAAGTGGAAACCTCAACACAGGATCGACATTGCCCTTGCAGCGAGTTCTATCGCCCAGCAGCATGACCCTTAGTAGGGTGCCTCCACTAGTTCAGCAGGTGGTCAGCGCCAAAATAGGTTTTATGCCCTAGTGCCTTGCCAAGAATAGGATAGTCACAGATGTGGTCACGAGTATGTTTCAAGTCTTCCATATTGATGGTTATGCTTTGTTAGATCCAGGAACTACCATGTCTTTGACCCTATATATTGCTAGTAGTTTTGGAGTTAGTCCTAAATTTGGCTTAATCAAGCCTGTATCTACTCTAGCTCTATGAATCAATGGTAGCTAGGGCGGGTATATAGAGGGTGTCCATCACAGTGTTCATAAGGTGATCTCCGCAGACTTAGTCGAGTTGGCCATGATGGACTTTGATATCATCTTGGGTATGGATTGGTTGTTTGCATGTTATGCTTGATTAATTGCGTGACCCGTGGTGGAATTTGGATTTCGGGGTGAGTTAGTTCTAAAATGGAAGGGTAATTCCGCTGTACCAGCCGGGTTTGTTGCTCTGTACCTTAAGGCTAGGAAATGATCTCTAAGGGTTGGCTGTACCAACTAGTAGTTAGGTTAAGGATGTAGTGTCCTTAGACTCCAACTATTCACTTGGGCCCCAAAGAGTGTGAGTATCTGGAGGTTTTTCCGATGATTTGCCAGTGTTCCTCCGGAAAAGGTAATTGATTTCGGTATTTGATCTATTGCCTGATACACAGCCTATTCCAGTCCTCCTTACAAGATGGCTCCAGCCGAGCTTAAAGAGTGTTAAAAGAATAGTTGAATGACTTGTTGGATAAGGGTTTCATTAGACCGAGTAAGCCCCATGGGGTGCACCGGTTCTATTTGTTCGGAAGAAGGATGGGTCCCTTCGAATGTGTATTGATTATCGGCAGTTAAATAAGGTAATTGTCAAGAACAGGTACCCTTCCTGTGGATTGATGATTTATTTGACTAGCCTGTGGTGCTAGGTGTTTCTCAAAGATAGAACTCAGGTATGGGTATCATCACTTCCGAGTTCGAGATTGTGATATCCCAAAGACAAATTCTTCAGAACTCGGTATGGCCATTATAAGTTTGTAGTTATGTCATTTGGACTAACCAATGCTCTTGCAGCTTTTATGGATCTAATGAACAGGGTATACTAGGTATATTTGGACATGTTCATGATTGTGTTCATTGATGACATTCTTATATACTCCTGTGAGTGCTGTGAGCATGTCGCTCATTTGAGAGTAGTGCTTCCGACACTTAAGGATCGTCAGTTGTATGCCAAGTTTAGCAAGTGCGAGTTTTGGTTGAACTCGGTAGTATTTTTTGGCCATAGTATCGTGCAAGGGCATAATAGTAGATTCTCAAAAAATCGAGGCGGTGAAGAGTTGGCCTAGACTGGTGAGTCCTTTAGAAATTCGGAGTTTTTTGGGCCTAGAAGGCTAGCTACTAAAGATTTTTTGAGTGTCTTTATCTATTTCACAGCATTGACTAAGTTGACTCAGAAGAAGGTGATGTTTCAATAGGGTTTGGAGGGCTTGTGAGAAAAGCTTCCAAAGTTGAAGACCTGGAATCACTTCAGCACAAGTATTGACCTTACCCGAGGGTACGGATGGCTTTGTTGTATATTGTGATGCTTCGAGAGTCGGACTGGGATGTGTTTTGATGCAGCATGGGAAAGTAATAGCATATGACTCTCGACAGTTGAAAGTTCACGAAAATAATTACCCGACCCATGATCTTGAGTTGGTCGCGGTGGTGTTCGCATTGAAGATATGGCGGCATTAATTGTATGGGGTTCACGTGAACGTTCATTGATCACAAGAGCTTGCAATACGTGTTCACGTAGAAGGATCTCAAGCTTCGGGTAAATGAGGTGGTTGTTACTAAAGGACTACGATATGAGTGTTTTACCACGCGAGCAAGGCTAATGTGGTTGGTGGATGGTTCTAGTAGGTCTCATGGAGAGTGTGTCCTACGTGAGGAGAAAGAAAGAGTTGGTGAAAGATGTCCGCACTCACTTGTAAGGTTAGGAGATAGATTAATCGACTCGACTGATGGCGGCGTGGTTATGTAGAATGGGTCAGAATTGTCCTTGGTGGTTGATGTCAAATCTAAGCAAGATGAGGATCCGATCTTGAAGAAACTAAAGGAGGTGCTGTGGAGGCCAAATGAGGAGGTTTTATCCAAAGGAGATGGTGTGCTGGTGATATTAGGGTCAACTTATGTGTTCCGTGACATTGATAATTTGAGAGTTCGATATTGCATGAGGCATGGTACCAGATATTCTATCCATCTGAGATCCATGAAGATGTATCGGGACTTACGATAAATCTATTGGTGAGATGGTATGAAGAAGGATATTGTAGAGTTCGTAGCCAAATGTCCAAACTGTCAGTGAGTGAAGGTCGAGCATCAAAGGCCGGGAGGCGTACTTCAGGATATTAGTATTCCCACATGGATGCGGGAAGAGATTAGTATGGATTTCATTACAGTCTTACCTCGTACTCGACGACACCATGATTCCATTTTGGTGGTGGTACACAGGTTAACCAAGGCTGCACACTTCCTACTAGTCAATACCACAAATTCAGCGGATGATTATGCCAGATTGTACATTTGGGAGTTGGTTCGACTTCATGCAGTGCCCTTTTCTATTATTTCAGACCAAGGTACTCAGTTTCTAACATTCATGATTACAATGTTCCAAGGGGAAGATATTGTTACACCTAGAACCCAAGGATCAGACCCGGGAGTCAAAACGGAGAAAAACTAAAAAATCTGGGTTGCAGGCATAGGACGAGTGACAAGTCATTGGACGACTCGTGAGGAGACCCCACGAGTCATAGGGTGACTCATTGGGACACTTGTATGAAAGGATGGTTGAAGGTCCCCACGGGCGAGGGAACGAATCGTGGTCACCAATTACAAGTCGTCAGATGTACTCGTGGGGTGAAGTTGAAAATAAATGGAAGGATCGACCAGTGTACTTAATGGAGGGAGACCACAACTCTTCATGTCAGGAAATAAGTCGTGGTATGAGTCGTTGGGAGGAATTTTAATAAAATGTTTTTAAGGAGGCAAAGGAGTTTGACCAGTGGTGGTCACGACTGCGGCCACCGGTCAACGAACGTTATGTCATCCGTTAGAGGTTCCAGTGAACAGTTCAGACAGTGTACTTAATGGGCAAGGTGACGGATCATGAGGACTGGCTACGAGTCGTTAGGTTACTTCGTTGGGACCCTGACAGTTATTTTCCTGTGAGTTAGTAAGGGCTTTTACGTGGACTCCTAAGATCCTAAGGCTTAAACTACGATGTTTTGGGTTATGAATAGGGAAATTTAAAGGGGTTAAGTTCAGATTTCACTCCATTCTTTCATGCATGCAAGGTAGAGAAAGTTAGGGAGTGAATCAAGACTAGAATTCATCAAATCCATTGAAATTTCTTCTTGGGCCATCAAGTGAGATTTAGAATTTGATAATCCCAGGTATGTGGCAAGGACATCAATGGGTGATTTCTTCCACACCCATGTCCATCCTCTATGATTTTACAAAAAATTTATTAAAAACTCATGGGGTGTTGTAAGATGATTTTTATTAAAGTCTAATGATTAGATAATGGGCTTTGTTATTTTAGAATCTCATCATAATCTATGGGTTTTGATCAATTTTCATTATTTAAACCATTTATAACTTTATCGATTTTGATTTCTATGAAATTAAGCCTAATTATGCATGATCCATGATGAATCGATTATGATCTTCTTCAAATGATGATATTTACGAACCTAGCATGATTTACGATTTGAATTATGGATTTATGATATTACCCATCATGATTTTATGAATTCCAAGCTATATGCATGATTTACAAATTTGTATGAACCTTATGAATCATGAATTGTGTTTTTGCTGACTCATGGGCCTTGTTTCATGGCTATTTCATGTATGTACAAGTATGTTTATGATTATTATGATTTAACTAGCCCATGAATTCATGCATGTTATAATATGAGCACTATAAGGTTTTTGAGTAGCATTCAACACCGAGCAGGTTCGGGGCCTCCGTTAAGCCTCGAATCTCATTAACTACGTGCCACCATAGGTATGTTGGGACCCTTTCATGTTATTCCCTGCCCAAATGGCCCTTTTCGTGTGATATCACATTTTTATGGTTCTACCCTTGAAAGGTACGAACACCTCCCGACTAGGTTGCTAAATCGGGCTTCATGTGTGCTCATATGGGATATGTCGGTTAACAGAATCTCCCACTATTCCTCATGATTTATGCATGTTATGATTATGTATGCTGTCTCAAGTCATGTTGGCAAACTTCTTCTATTATGATTATGATAATGTTATGTTACGAATGTTTCCTGAAAAGCTTGAGCCATATGATATGTTATTATGATTTATGGTCTGAAACATGACGTCCTACTCTTATGATCATTTATGAATTTTATACATGCTTTTAAATGTCCGTTTTACTTACCTGCATACTCAGTATATCCCACGTACTCTTCACATACTTTTCTATGATGTATCATTTCATGATACAGGTCCCATTTCTCAGGATAATCCCCACCCGTAGATAGTTTCAAATTTGCTTCAACACTCTGGTGAGTCCTCATGTTCTGAGGGTTGTATGTTCATCCTTTTTAATTTGTTGTCTTTCAGTTTTTGGATGTTGGATTAGTTGGAGAGTTGTCCCATCAATCCGCCCTTCATGTTTAGATAGCTTATCAAACTGCAAGTTGTATGCAGCTGTATTATTTAAGTCTTATATTGATTTTCCCTTTGGCTATGTTATGATTACGTTCTTATATGTTAAGTATTCCGCTCATGCGATTGGAATAGATGTATGCTCATGCCATGGATCGACATGGGGTCTCTCAGGGCTCCTTGTCCCGTGTCTACGTTCTGGGTGTACATTTGCCGTGACAAGTTGCCACCAAGATGTACCATGATCTATGAAAAGTCTATTAGGTGGAATAAGGTCTTGAAGAATGACATATAAGATTTCGTTAGGGCAGAGAGAGCTTGAGTTTTGAGGTTGATGATTGGGTATCAAGGTGTCTCCCTTAAGGGAGTGATGAGGTTCGAAAGAAAGTAGTTTAGTCCCTGATATGGGTCCTTATAATATTCTGAGGCGAGTTGGCAAGGTGGAATATGAGTTGGAGCTACCAGCGGAGTTATCTTTGGTGCATCCAGTTTTTCATGTATCTCTATTGAAGAAGTGCATTGGTGACCCAGCCTTAGATGTCCCAGTGAAGAACATAAGTGTGAAGGATAGCCTTACCTATATGGAGGTTTCAGCGTGAGATCCTTGAGCGTCAAGTTCGAAAGTTGTGGGACAAGGAAGCACTCAATGAATGCTTTATGGAGGAACTAGCTTGTTGAAAGAGTTATGTGAGTAGTCAGCTGCATATGATGGCTATTACCCGCATTTCCCTTCTGGCTCAGTCAGAAAGAGGTACCAACTTTTCCTTAGTACTCTATTGAGTTTCATGTAAAGTTTATGTCTCCTAAGTTTCTTTCATGTCATCGTATGCATATATGTTTCATGAATCTCACCAGTCATGTATATCAATCCGAGTTAGTCACTTATTAGTTTGCAGCTTCAGTTGTTTAGTTTTTGGATTGTAGTTCTTTCCCTACATACTTGAACATACATCATAGATCTCGACTTTCATGAACTTATCAAGGATGGGAAATTATAATTTATAAAACTTGAAAACATGATTATAATTGAAAACATTGTAAAACTTGCCCATGACACATAATTCAATAATAAAAACATGCTTAGATCATACCTATGGTGGAAACTTAGAAAATTCATGCATTGCTGCAAAACCCCATGGACTAACATATAGATTTTCATGAATTAGAGAGGGATTGGGCAATGAGGAAAAATGCATCCATACATAACCCTACATACTTCAGAGAATCTGATTCTATAACTCCTCTGATTGCCCAAGGAAGAGTTGAGAAGAACTTAGAAGAAATTGAATTTGATCACCTCTCTAGACATCTACACTTGCATGCATGAATAGGAATAGCTTAGAATGAACTTACAACTCTTAAAAAATCACCATTCATAGATTAAAAATGACATAGATTAGGCCCAGGATCATAGCAAATACAGAAAAATCCCTTAATAAAACTCGTAGAGAAAAAGACTGCTAGTGCCAATGGGGGACTGGACGACGTTGCCATGGACCATGACTCCGTGGTCGTGTGTCGCATACACCGCCGCTTTCCTCAAAGGGTCCCCAAGAAGGAACCTAACACCATCAATGGTGGCCACAACTTGTGGTCACCTCTCGTTACCTCACTGCCCAAAACTTTAAGTGCTTAACCAACCTCCGCTGACCACGACTCACTCATCGAATCGTGGAATTGACCACAACCTATGGTGTGTGCAGTCGTGGCTGGCACTGTCGGCTCTTCCTTCATCCTTCAACTGCACCTGACCACCGGAGACCTAACCGCCTCGTGGGGCTGGATCACGACCTGTGGTAGAAACCAATGGTCACCCCAACTTGAACATTTCCAACAAGTCAAACGTATTCACCACGAGTCACTTAACGACTTGTGGTCATCTTGACGAGTCACAGGACGACTCATCCTTTGACCTATGCAGAAAATCCGTTTTCCTCCATTTCAACTCTCAGGTCTGATCTTAGGGCTTTCTGAGGTATAAAAATATCTCCCCTTAGGAACATTTGTCCTGGAATTGAAAATCATATAGAAATACAGCAGAAATGCAATCATCATACACAAATACTAAAATCATATAAGCTTTCGAAAACTCAAGTCAACTACACACGCTCTCAACATGTCCTTGAGAGTCTGAATAGTCCACTTTGCCTGATCATCGGTTTGCGGATGAGATGTTGTACTGAGCTTGACCTGAGTACCCAATCCCTTGAAATGATCTCAAACTCGAGAGGTAAACTGAGCAATTCTATCTAATATGATAGAAAATGAGACTCCATGCAACCAAACTAACTCTTAAATGTATAGTTTGACATAACTTCAGAATCAGTGGCTTGACTGGCAGAAAATGAGCGGCATTGGTCAACCTATCCACAACCACCCAAATGGAGTCATACTGTCGATGAGTGCGAGGCAACCCTGAAGTCCATATTGATCTCCTCCCTTCATTGATGTCTAAAGTACACCTGGTCTTTCATGGTCCACTTTCACCTGTTGATAATTTGGACACTTGGACACAAATTCTATGATATCCTTTCTTCATGTATTTCACCAATAGAATTCCCATAGGTCACGGTACATCTTGGTGGCACCTGGATTTATGGAGTATATAGAACCATGAGCCTCGTGTAATATCTGATCTCTCAAATCATCAACATCCGAACACACAAGCAATCCCTGATATCAAAGTACACTCCCCCTTTGGAGAAGACCTCTACCTTCTGATTCTGAAAGGCTTCCTTTAACTTTACCAAAATAGGGTCCTTGTTTTGTTCAGCTTTTACATCAGTCACCAAGGATGATTCTGATCCATTCTGATAATAATAACAATTCATCGATCGAGTCAACCAAACGAACTCCCAACCATGCAAGCTTCGATGAACATCCTTCACCAGCTCATTTCTCCCCTCATCTACATGACACACTCTCCATAGATAGTCTACTAAGCAAGGCTCTGCTACTACATTGGCCTCACTGATACGTGACACTCATATCATAATCGTTGAGTAGCTCCAACCACCTCCCTTTGGCGGAGATTTAGGTCTCTGGGTAAAAATACATATTGTAGGCTCTTGTGGTATGTAAACACATCTACATGGACCTGTACAAATAGTGTCTCCGAATCTGCAAAGAAAATACCACTACCAATTCAAGATCATGGCCTGTAATTCTTTCATGAACTCAGCTACCTAGAAGCGTATGCTATAACTTTACCATGCTGCATCAGTACAAGTAGCCTCCATCTCAGCATCACAATACAATCACAAACCCATTGGTACCTCGGGTAGGGTTAACACTGGGTGGCCGAGGTGAGCCGAGCCTTCATTTCTTGGAAGCTCTTCTCACAAGCCTCTAACCATTAGAAATTTACTTTCTTCTGGTTCAATTTGGTCAATGGCAATTATAATCGATGAAAATCAAAAAATCTATGTTAATAACTAGCTAAGCCCAAGAATCTCCTGATATCTGAAGGATCTGACCGCTCTAGGCTAATTCTGTACCACTTCTATCTTTTAAGAGTCCACTTTCATGCCCTCACTTGACACCACATGGCCCAAAAATGCCACCGAGTTCAACAAAAACTAGCACTTGCTGAATTTAGCATATAATTTGCAATCCTTGTGAGTCTGTAGCACCACCCTCAAATGAGCGGCATGCTCCTCCTTGCTCTTAGAGTATATCAGGATGTCATCGATAAACACGATCATGAACATATTCAAGCATGTCTTAAACACACTGTTCATCAAATCCACAAAAGCTGCAAGAGCATTCGTTAGTCCAAAAGATATAATTACAACTCATAATGACCATATTCCACATCCTAAAGCTGTTTTTTGGATGTCACCTCCTGAAGCCTGAGCTGATAGTATCCGGATCTGATATCTATTCGAAAACACTTGGCACAATGAAGTTGGTCAAAAAAATCAATAATCCTGGAAGAGGATACCTCGCTCTTGATGGTGACCTTGTTCAATTGCTGATAATCAATACACATACAAAGAGAACCATCTTTCTTTCGAAAATAGAGAACTGATGCACCCCATGGGAATTTGCTCAGTCTGATGAATCCCTTATCTAAAAGGTCTTTCTAACCACTCCCTTCAATCCCTTAACTCGGCTGCAGCCATTTTATAAGGAGTAATGGATAAAGGCTGTATATCGTGAAGAAGGCCAATACCAAAATCAATCTCCCGCTCGAGAGGGATTCCTGATAAATCATTCGGGAAGACCTTGGAATACTCACATACTATTAGAAAGGAATTGATATTCGGGGTCTCAGACGTAGCATACTTAACCCTAACTAAATGGTACATGCAATCCTTTGAGATCATCTTTCTGGCCTTAAGGTAGGAATTGAAACGACCTACATGCACAGCTGAAATACCCTCTTCCATTCTTAGGATGGATCACCTGAAAATCGAAATTCTAATGCAGGTTATATAATTAACTGAGGCATAGCATGTAAACAACAAATCTATGCCGAGAATAATATCGAAATCGATCATGGCCAAATTTACTAGATCTTATGTGGTTACCTTTTGAAGGAATGTGACTGTGCAACTTCATACGCCCGTCTAGGTTATAACTGAATCACCCACTAGAGTAAAGACTGAGAAGGGTTCTTTGACAAGATTTTGGGACTGACTCCCTAAAAACTACTAGCAACATAGGGTGTCACAAAAGACAAAGTATCCCCTAGATCTAACAAAGCACAAACCACAAGATGGAAAACTCGTAACATACCAGTGACTATATTCAAGAGACCTTCACTTCTGGCGGGATGCTAGGCATAGAATCTGTTTTGGTGTTGACCGCCATCTCGTATAGTAGATGCCCTCTGCTGGGCTTGCATGTAGGTGGAGATGTTGAAATAGAAGCTGGGCCTCGTCCCCTATAATGGCTCTGCATAAAAACTGGGCAAATCGCTACATATGTCTAGGCTTTTCACACCTAAATCAAGCACCTATATCCACCAAACACTGACCCGTGTGTCTCAGGCCATACCTGTGGCACTCTAGGATACTGGAATCTAGGCCTACTGCTGTCACGCCCCGCCTTGGGGGTATGACTGGCACATGTGCCCTACTAGGACCTGAACAGCGATTAATGAGCCTAAGCACTCTCTGGTGCCTGCCTAGCTCTAACTCTGATTCACAGAATCAATGCTTCATATAGCGGCTGTAAATACAACCCCTGGCCGGCTAGGCCTATAGCCACCTGTACAACAACAACAGCTAACCAGAATCTCTTTAATATAAGGAACCTATGCTATCACAAGGCCAATGCTGACTAGTTACTTCTGAATCAATACAACATATGCTAATAGCTACGTGAACGACAAGGTCACCACTACCAACCTGAATAAGGCCTCACACGGTCAATATAAACAACTAAACATGCCGCACAAACCCCACATGACCGCAGCATAACTAACCATAGGGAAATATATACAGTTTGCAAGCCTCTAAGAAAACTGATACATGGTCGGGACAGGGCCCCTGACTACCCATATTGTACAACAAAAGAAAGGAAATAGACTCTAGTTGCCCAGTGATCTTGGGCAGATTTATATGCCCAAGTGATACTCAAATGCGTCATTTCGTCTTGTTTATCTATCGATGTTTGTACATTCTCAGGTAAATTATAGTTAAAATGTGAATTTATACTAACCAAGATGATTAGCATTGTTTTGCAGGAAAACTACAATTTTAGGAAGCTAAGAGGCATGTTGGGAGAAATCGGGAATGGACTCGGAAGCGAGCAGGGAAAAGGCCAAGGAAAGCATGAAGTAAAGGCTCCGCGATGAGTCGTGTCACGCTGCCATCGCGGATGCATTCTGCTCCGGATGATAAAAGGCCAATTTCCAGAGGAGGTTCGCGTTGCCTCCGTGGCATGTTGACCTAATTACCTGCAACATGAAATTCCAGTGAAAGTGCGCGTTGGAGCCGTGGCATCGCTGGATGCTTCCGCGTTGTACGCCGTGGCACGTTGGGCTTAGTTACTACCTGGAGGCCAGATTCCAGTGAGGGTGCGCGTTCAAAAGTCGTGTCACGGAGGCAGTTCTCCGCGATGCACTCCAGACACGTTGCTTGTTATTCCGGAAAATTCCCACTCGTATAAATAGAACACTTAGGTTCATTTTTAATTATTCTGACTTGGTGGAGCAAGAACTTAAGCAGAAGAAAGTTGAGGGGATGAAAATCTTAGGGTTTTTTCATCTCTTCTTTTCTCCTTTCTTACAATTGTTTGTATAATTTACACTCATTTGATGATGTTTAATCCACAAATGAGTGGCTAAATTCACTTCTTGATGAGGTTAAGAACATTTGTAGTGAAATGTGATTGTTGATCATTTGGTTTTCCATCTTTTCTTCCATGGTTGTTCTATTGATTCTTGTTCTTACTGCATTAATGTTTGGCCAATGTTAATGTATATCTAAAAGTCCGGTTTCAACTCAAAAGAGCAAGAAATTGGAATGTTGTGAATTGCTAGGATATGATCTTTTCTTAGTTTGGGAAAATTGAGAATTGATTTACCTTCAGGATAGAAACCTACCTGAAAGTCGTATTAGTCAATTACGGAATCGGTTTTGTATGGCTAGATCATGAATTTCTTTTGATCACAGAAATGTAGGTGAAGGTCTATGATTCTTAAGTTGGGTTAAATATGAGAGTTTTAATCCGTAGGCAATAATTCTTGACTAGCAACCGGAGGAAAGATTAATCAAATTGTATCGATAATTTATTTCTACATGTTTGTTTAGCCTCAGCATGCCTATACTTATAGTTTAGACTCAAATTGTATATTCGTTTAGACTTAGTATAAAATTAAAACCATAAAATAAAATCTTTTCACATTTATTGTCTTCATTTTTAAAGTTAGAGTTTATTAACACTTGATTAGATTAATACTGCAGTCCAGTCCCTGTGGGATCGATACTTGGCTTATTTGAGACTTTTTACTACTTGTTCGACCACGTGCACTTGTGTGTAGTCATCCAGACCGACGAACAAGTTTTTGGCGCCGTTGTCGGGGACTGGCAATTGCGAAAAAAAATTCTTAAGCGTTAGTTTGCTGGTTTCTATATTAGTGCTGACAACTTGGTCTTAGACTGTCTTTTGCAGATATTAAATTCTTGTTGAACACTGGCAAGAGATATGAGCTAGTGGACTCATACTTAGAGCCGGAAAGACAATTCCATCATCAAAGGAGAGAAGCTCTAGAGAGAAAGCTGCAGTTACTCAGACAAACAATCCTGGAGCAACCACATAATCCACCACTTGTGCGGGCAGTGTTAGTGCCTGAGGAAATGGCAGCTAGGCCGGTTCGCAAAGTGGCGATACCACATGCTAATAATGTCACATCTAACATTCGCAAACCTGAGCCAGAGGGAGGTCTGAGCTTAAACAGAACATGGTGCAATTGCTGCACACCAGCGGGCAGTTCAAAGGTTTCCCTCACGAGGATCCACAACAACATCTTCAAAATTTTTTGGAGATCAGTGACACTTCTATCCCCGCTGGAGTGTCATCAGATTATGTCAGGCTTACATTTTTCCCATTTTCACTTTTGGGAGAAGCTAAAAGGTGGTTGAAAGCTGAGCCACCTAATTCCATCACCACGTGGGATGATCTTGCAAGGAAATTCTTGGTACGGTTCTTTCCATCCGGTAAAACAGCAAGACTTAGAAGTTAAATTCTAAGTTTTAAACAAAGAGAAGGGAGAATCTGGCATCGTTTGGGAGAGATTCAAATCGATGTTGGGGATTGTCCTCATCACTACACCAATCCAATGATGTGCTGGTGCATACTTTCATAGAGGGTTTGGAACCCCACACAAAAATTTTACTGGACTCAGCAGCTGGGGGACAAGCATTAGAGAAGACTTATGAGGAGTTGTATACTTTGTTGAATCGTATTTCGCAGGGAAATCCGGAGTGGAATGCAGACTCTTCAAGAGGAGGAACAAGGAAAGCAGCTGGAGTCTTAGAGGTTGATGGTTTTACAGCTATCGTTGCACAGATAGCTGCGTTGCAGAATCAGCTCAACACCCACTTCAGTAACTTGAGCTTAAATCAGTCTCAAGCCCCAGTGAATGTAGTGCAGCAGATTTGGTGTGAAGTGTGCGGGAGCAATGAACACTCAGCTGAGTGTTGTGGAGAAAATCCTGATTCGTGAACTTTGTTGGTAATGTACAGAGAAATAATCACCAACAGTATGGCAACAACTACAATTCTAACTTGAGGAATCACCCGAATTTCTCTTGGGGTAGAAACAACCATCGGGCAGAGTTCGAGCCAGGGGGCGCAAAGAAATCATGGAGGGCAGCAGAACTATCAGTCAGAGTACCGAAACAACAATGCACCTTCTCCACCACCATCACCCAGCATTGAGGAGATGTTCAAAACAATGATAGCTAACCAAGCTCAATTGTAGGCTGACTAGGTGAAATAGGCAGCCGATGTAAAGGACAATCAGTTAGCTACAAAGGCGCTGGAGTACCAGTTTGGGCAATTTGCTGGAGCTCAAAACACCAGGCCTAGAGGAGGACTCCCGAGTGACACTGATCCCAACCCCAAGCAAGTGAATGCAGTGACCACAAGAGTGGTTTATACTTAAAGAGGTGGAACCAGAAATACCACCTCAACAGTCGGGAGCAGTAGAAAATGAGAGGGAGCATAGTGATGAGAGGGGGAAGAAGAAGGAAGCTGAATCAGAAAGACCAACACCCCCCGCTCCCTCAAAGATTAAAGAAACACAAGGAGGAAGCGTGTTTCAAAAAGTTCATGGAGGTTCTTAAACAGGTACATATCAATTTACCTCTTGTTGATGTTTTGCAGGGAGTGGCGAAGTATGCGAAGTATATCAAGGACATCGTGGTGAATAAAAGCAGGTTGACTGAGTACGCTACGGTGGCTCTTACGGAGGAGTGCACTTCCCAGATACAAAACAGGTTGCACACAAAGCTCAAGGACCCTGGGAGCTTTACAATTCAAATTACACCAAAAGAGTATCCGAGCTTGAGTGGATTGTGTGTGATTTGGGAGCGAGCATTAACTTGATGACGACATCGGTATTCAAGAAGTTGGG
The DNA here is from genome assembly GCA_018107945.1 of Datura stramonium. Taxonomy (NCBI): domain Eukaryota; kingdom Viridiplantae; phylum Streptophyta; class Magnoliopsida; order Solanales; family Solanaceae; genus Datura; species Datura stramonium. The sequence goes on along the minus strand of JACEIK010002124.1, from coordinate 67,102 downwards.
GCTAGGGAGTCCTAGACCAACAACGTTGATCTTACAATTAGCAGATCGTTCCTCGGCAAGACCTGATGGCATTGTCGAGGACGTGCTTGTGCAAGTTGGGCCTCTATCTTCCCGGTAGACTTTGTTGTGTTGATTTTGAGCCAGACGGTAAAAGTCCATTATTTTGGGACGTCCTCTCTGGCGACCGGGAAAGCGCTAATTGATGTAGCTGAGGCATCTAACCATGCTGAATGACAAAAAGGAGGCCGATGCAAAGTGGCGCCATGCTTCCGGCCGCATGAGGAACTTTCTTGCATCACCGCCGATCGTCATATCGCCCATTGTTGAAAGCCCACGGTCGCTGAACCGCTCGTTAAAGTAACACAGGTGGAGATGAGTTTGAGAAAGTCCCTCACCCTAAATGAATGAGCCGAAACATGGTCACGACAAACTATAAAAGCAAAATATGTAATCCAGAAACATATTACTATAAACAGCAGTTAATTAAAAGAAAAAGAAAAAGAGAAAATATAAAACAAAAATATAAAAACACAAGAAATGAAACCAGTTCAATCAATTGTCAAAAGATAAACTATGAAATGAGGCAAAACAAAGAAATCATAAGAAAATGAGGTAAGAAAATGTAAAAGTGCAAAAGAGGTATTGTGATGTCTCAAAGTCATGAGAGGTTCTGAGCATACCTTCTGTACATGTTGGAGGTACCATTTTAAGATCCATAACACCATTTACATCAAAAAGCATAAAAGTTCCACAGCCTTCCAGGGACACGTTGATGTTCATTTCGTTGTCAATTTGGCTGCTAGTATCCACCAAAAGAAACCACCCTTAACTCCTCATTTCGCTCATTTTTCTCCATTTTCCTCCAAGATAAAGATTCCAAAACTCTTCCTTCCAGAACGTGACACTGATCAGCACACACTTTCTCTGCTCTTTCGATTTTATCAACTGGCATGTGTCTTCAACTGTATTCAATTGTCAATTTTTCACTTTGAACATGTATGGAAACCGCCCGCAGAAAACGTTTCTAAATTCATTTAAGTTATTGTTGATTGATGTTCGTAATATCATTGTGATTGTATGAACGTATATATACATGCTTATGTCTGTCCGTTTGGTGACTACCACGCAAGTGGTCAAACAAGTAGTAAAATGGCTCAAGTAAGCCACATCGATCCCACAGGGACTGCACTACGGTAGCAAATCTACCAAGTGTCAATAAACTGTAACTTAAAAAATGCAGACAACAGTGTGAAAAAATTAAACTACAATTATTTAAGATAACAAATAAAAAAAATAAAATAAATATACAATTTGAGTCTGAACTATGAATGTGAGCATACTGAGGCTAAAACGAACATGTAGAGAAATAAATTATCGACACAATTTGATCTTTCTTTTCTCCGGTTGCTAGTCAAGAATTATTGCCTATGGATTAGTATTTAACCCAACTTAAGAATCATGAACCTTCCACCTACATTTCTGTGATAAAAAGAAATTCATGTTCTAGCCATACAAATCCGATTCCGTAATTGACTAATACGACTTTCAGGTATATTTCTATCTTGAAGGTAAATCAATTCTCAATTTTCCCAAACTAATAAAAGATCATATCCTATCAATTCACAACTTTCCAATTTCTTGCTCTTTTGAGTTGAAACCGGACTTTTTAGATATATATTAACATTGGCCAAACATTAATGCAGTAAGAACAAGAATTAATAGAACAACCATGGAAGAAAAGATGAAAAAACCAAATGATCAGTAATTACATTTCACTACAAATGTTCTTAACCTCAGCAAGAAGTGAAATTAGCCACTAATTTGTGGATTAAACATCATCAAATGAGTGTAAATCATACAAACAATTGAAAGAAAGAGAAAGAGATAGAGAAAACCCTAAGATTTTCGTCCCTCAACTGCCTGTAACCCACTTTGTTGCTCCACCAAGTTAGAATATTAAAAATGAACCTAAGTGTGCTATTTATACAAGTAGGAATTTTTCCCGGAATAATAGCAACGTGTCACGGAGTGCATCGCGGAGCACTCACCGACACGGCCCAAATGCGAAGGCCTTCTGGAAAGTGCCCAAAAAACTGCCCTAGGCAGCCCTTGCCGCATTGGTAGCGTGTCACGCTGCCCGGGCAGCGCGATGACACTCTCCTGTCGGGATGGAAATGCCGTGGCACGTTGCTGGCACGCTGGTGCTCTGCCTGCCTGCTACGTCTGCGCGCTTTCCTGACATAGGCGTGGCACGGTGCTGGGCGCGGCATTACATGCATAGCGTGGCACGGTGCCTGGCGCGGCCAGCCTAGCCATGGCCTACTCCTTGCCGACTTTCTCCTGTTGTTTCCGACTCCATTCCTTTCCTTCACCAACTTATGATTTAGTTCCTCAAAATCATTGAAACCTACAAAGCAAGGACTAACTGCGTTGGTTAGCACATATCTCTACATTTATATAAAATCACATGAGAATGTGTATATAAATAAGTAGATAAGCACGAGTAAAATTGAGTTATAGCAGCACTTGGGCATGCAATGATGCCCAAGATCACAACCCCACACTTAAAGTCTTGTTCGTCCTTGAACAATCACATCCCATGCACATGAAGACTCACACACAGCTAATTTATCAGGATAATTGAAGTTACGGCTATAATGATCATTTAATATACAAGTTAAAAATGGAGCATGCACGATTTGATCAATGAAATGAAATACAACTATGTTAAGACTTCTTAATCTCAAGATTCGACTCTCAACCTTAGAAAACTCTGCAAATCAACTGGATCAAGAAATCCGACATTGATGTTATCTCTCATTAAACATGTGCCCTCACAACAAGAGAGTTACCCTTTTTAACTCATGAATTTTCAAATAACACCATGTATGGGTATATGAATAAAAATTATTCTCTCTCACAAAGAATTCACATGCATCATGTAATGACCCATAAGCTTGCCCTTAGTATATTTTACTCCCATCAATTTAAGGGATGTATAAACGTAAGATCAACTAGACTTAATGGGGTCGTAATGTAAGCTAAGGGACGGGTAGGTACTTCTGGCAGTAATAGTGACTATCTCCCCTAAGCGCTTTTAATACATCCAACATTCATTAAGGACATCTCTTTTCTTACTTCCTCCTCATTCTTTTCAATCTTGAATTTTCTCTTCTGTTTTCCATTTCTTAAGCACACTCACTAGTAGTAAGGAGTACTTAAGCAATTTTTTTTTTTTTTCATTCATTTATTTACTCCTACTAATAATCAACCATTTTTTTACACAAGTGCACCTTTGTCCTTTCTCAACTTTCATAACTTGCTACTTTTCCTTCTTTTTCCCAATTCTCACTCCTTCAAATTCTTTCAGATTTTTCACTTAAGCACTTCAGAGTTTTGGATCGAATTCAAGGCTAATGAAAGAAAAAGAATTAAGCTTATGTTGTATCTATCAAAGAATAGGCTCAAGGCTCAATGGGGCTAACTAGGATTAAATATTCAAGTAGGTAAAGCGAGGGATGTAATATTTGTAGTTCATACAAAGAAATGCCTAAATCATCTCTTCTACAATTCACATCCTTCATTTACTTTTATATACACACCAGGCAAGTTCTATACATTCCACAATAGCACGGAATATTCAAAAACCTTACACTCATGGCACATGCTCAATTCAAGACACATTTCGCGTACTCTAACTCAAATTGATCACAAGAATTCAAAATTAAGCTTCAACCACCTTGAGCCAAATTCAAGAGCCTAAGTGTCTCACATAGTTATACACTTGCATGCTTCAAAACTAACCACACTTGTATCTTGCAATCATGTATATAGCACTACAACAAGAACATCAAGCCATCAATTAGCTACGAAAACCTATTGACTAATTTTCCTCAAGACGGTAGTCATCCATCCATCGTCGGAAATAGTCTCTGACCATGACTACAAACATTATATACAGACAAGGAAATTTTTATTCTTCGGTTCAAAGACCCCAGCCGGAAAAGAACCGAAAAGAAAAACCAACGTGTGATGAAGTCATGCTTGACTCACAAAAAAAAAATTTCTTCAAATATTACAAGTATTATTTACTTACTCTATTTTTAAAAAATAATAACATGGTGGATCCCACTTGAAATACAATATTAATTAATTTAACATTTAAAAAGGGTGAGAAATACTCCCGAGGCCTTTAAGCCTAGCTAATGCATGCTTTTCTTTAGCTTTACACAGGTGGGTGTACGACCCCATACTTTTTCTTTTCCATGCTTGTTAGCTTCCTCCTCCACGGGTACTCAGATTTCCCCTCCATCTGTGCTTAACTTTCCACCAAAACACACAAGATGAAAAATAAATAAAAATCAACACAAATGCAAGAAATTAAAATGGTACCTGTGGTACCCTTGGGTTGCCTCCTGCTAGAAGCGCCTAATTTTACGTCGTGCCACGACGTATCAAGTTTCACCGCTTTTTCCTCCACCTTGAGGATATGAATCTCACCCCTAATTTCTTCTCTAATTTCCTCTTATGTTCTAGGGGTGGTGAAAATTGTAAGGACTACGCAGATGTTTTAAACTTATTGGCCCTTAAGTAAGCGAAGTCATTTTGTCTCTCCGAGTTAGAAAGTACTTCAAATGGCTTGGTCCTCCTCTAGACATTTCTCTACAAGCTTGGAAGACTCTATTTCTATGTCGTCAACCAAACTCAATGTCGAAAATGCTTCGAGTGGGGTCCAATGCACCTCGACTCTGCAGTTGCATTGTGATTGACCTCCTTACTTGTATACACCTTCTCCGGATCAACATCTGTCTCTCTATTAATGTCAAATGGGGTATACTCTATCTCTTCTTCCGTGCATGAATTTTCCATAAGAGTGAGCCCATCACGGGGACAACCAAGAGATTCTAATTGTCGGGCTTTGATGAGACTGCAAGTGTACGGGTTGTACAAGTAATACAGTGGCCCTTTTTAAGAACCGGAATGTCGAATACATAGAGACTGGACCAATTCAGCTAACTATCAAGTTCATGTTATATTAACTTTCGCAAGTGTTGATTCTAGAGGTTTTTGAGAAGGTTTAATTAAGCTCCAAATATACAATGAAATGACTTGAAATTACTCTTAGAGCAAATACAGAGTTAAAACTAGATAATTTTGGTGATACTACGATTTGCAAATGGGTTAAGCATGGAACTACTGTCTGTTATTTCACATAATTAGAATTGCATGTTCATGGTATTTCGAGCCTCTAAACACAGCAATCTAGCCTCACTGCATCATTGTGAGCGAGGATGCTAATTTCTAGTTCGCGGGCAATCAATTGTGTTGTGGTTTACGGGAAACGATTAGGACTTTCGTATGTCTAACCATTTAACTCAACTTCTAACTCACAACTACTGAGTGGTGATGTGATAATCCCAAGTTGAACTTAATAACCCCGTTTGTCAACCAAGCAAGGTGTTAGGTATATTTCTATCCTGAACACAAGATTATATCGCGAGATAAAACATGCTCCTCACATTCTCATGTCTCACCTAGGTAATGCTATCTCAAGCTATTGCCTAAGTTAATATATGTTTTTATGGTGATCAATCATAAAAACAACCAACAATCCAGAATGTAAGACAAAACAACAATCAATAACTTAACCAAATCGCAAAATCACAATTATATCTTGTGGCTTCAACCCTCAGAGGAGTGTTCAACCACTCATGTTCGTATAATTACAAGAAAACGTTGTTTAGATAATATACTTACAAGAATAGATGAAAAAAAAAAAGAAACCAAGAAAATATGAACCCAATAGGATTTCTTCAAGTCTCCTTTTGCGCCTCCTTCTGCTCTCCGTAATCCCGTGTTAAATGATTTTAGAAGCTAAGGGTTCAATTTATACTATGCTGAAAAAATGCAAAATTTGGCCCGTAGGAACAGCAACGTGTCACGGAGCGAACGTTCAATTGACCTCCGTGACACGGAGGTAACGCGTACCACTGAATGTGCCAAAAATGCAAATTTGGCCAAGTGGGATGTCGTGTTGGCAGGCGGCCACGGCCCCTATCGCGCAGGGTGCCAGTTATTGCATGTTTTCTTGCTGACTTTCACGTTCTGCCTTTGATTCCATTCCTCCACTTCACAAAATCATGAATTAGTTCCTCAAATGCATTATTAACCTTCAAAAAATAGGACTAATCATGTTGGTTAGTATATATTCACATTTACATAAAATCACATGAGAATGTATATAAATAAGAGATAAACAAGACTAAATTGAGTTATAGTAGCACTTGGGCACAAACAATTATGCCCAAGATCACAACCCCACACTTAAAGTCTTGTTCGTCCTCGAACAAACCTTTACATCTCATGCACATGAAGACTCGCACATAGCTGATTTAACAAGACAATTCAAGATAATGACTATAATGACTATGTAAGATAGCAAGTTACAAATAGACCGTGCAAGATTTAACCATTAAAATCAATTTTAACTATGTTAAGACTTCCTAACCTCGAGACTTGACTCTCAATCTTAGAAAACTCATGCAAATCAACTGATCAAGAAATCCAACATGAATTATATCCTTCATTAAACATGTGCCCTCACAACAAGAGAGTTACCCATTTTCACACGCAAATTTTTAAATCACAGCATATATGGGTAAATGAATAGAATACACCCTACCTCATAAAGAAATTCACATGAATCATGTAATGAACTATAAGCTTGCCCTTAGTGTTTTACTCCACTAATTTAAGGATGTATAAACATAAGATCAAGTAGGACTTAATGGGTTGTAATGTAAGCTAAGGGACGGGTAGGTACTATTCTGGCCAGTAATAGTGATTATCTCCCCAAGCGCCTTTAATACATCCAACATTCATTAAGGAAATCTCTTTTCTTACTTCCTCCTCATTCTTTTCAATCTTGAATTTCTCTTCTTGTTCCCATTTCTTTAAGCACACTCAGCTTAGTAGTAAGGAGTACTTGCCAAAATTTTGTTCATTCATTTATTTTCTTACTCCCTACTAATAATCAACCATTTTTACACAAGTGCACCTTTGCCCTTTCTCAACTTTCACAACTTCTACTTTTCCTTTCTTTTCCACGCTTCACTCCTTCACTCTTTTGATTTTTTTCACTTAAGCGCTTAGGAGTATTGGATCAAATTCAAGGCCACTTGAAAGAAAAGGGATTAAGTTTATTGTGGAAGCACAAAGAATAGGCTTAAGGCACAATGGGGCCTCACTAGGATTCACATTCAAGGTAGGTAAAGTGAGGGATAAAATTAGGTTCATTCAAAGAAATGCCTAAATCATCTCCTACAGTCCACATCCTTCATTTCGTTTTAAATACACACTAGGAAAGTTCTAGACACTCCACAATAACATGGAATAACGCAAACCTACACCATGGAACATGCTCAATTCAAGACATACTCAGCAGATTTTTAACCTTAGCCAATCACAAGAATTCAAACATTAAGCTTCAATCATACTGTCAAATTCAAGAGCCTAGGTGTCTCAAACATAGGTATACCAATTTGCATGCTTCCAACACTAAACATACTTGCATCTTACAATCATTTATAGCACATAACAAGAATGTCAAGCCATCAATTAGCTACGAAAACCTATTGACTAATATTTCCTCAAGACGGTCGTCATCCATCCATTGTCGGAAACAGTCCCTAACTACGACTAAAACATTATATACAGACAAAGAAAAAAATTTATTCTTCGGTTCAAAGACCCTGCCTTAAAAAGAAAAATTTATTCTTCGGTTCAAAGACACCCCGTCGAAAAAGAACCGAAAAGAAAAACCAACGGGTGATGAAGTCATGCTTAACTCACAAAATTTTTTCAATTTTTTTAATTTTTTTAATTTTTTTAATTTTTTTAACTTTTTAAAATTTTTACAAATAACAAATTTTACAATAGAATCTTGAATCATGCTATGTCCTCATAGCATCAAATTAACATTTAAAGAGGGTGAGAAATTCTCCCTGAGGCCTTTAGGCTCCGGCTACAATATGCTTTTCTTCATCCTGCACAAGTGGGTGTTTGACCTACACTTTTTTTCTCTTTCATGCTTGCTAGCTTCTTCTCCAAGGGTACTAGACTTCCTCCATCTGGTGCTTAACTTACCACCAAAACAACACAAGATGAAAATAAACAAAATCACACAAATGTAAGAAATTAAAATGGTACCTGTGGAGGGCCCTTTGGTTTCCTCCCAAGCAGCACCTAATTTTACGCTGCGGCACGACGTAACAAGTTTCACCACTTTTTCCTCCACCTTGAGATATGAATCTCACCCCTAATTTCTTTTTCTAATTTCCTCTTATGTTCTAGGGTGGTGGTGGAAAAATTGTAAGGACCCAAGTAGTAGATGTTGCCTTTTGCACTTATTGGCCCTTAAGTAAGCGAAGTCATTTTGTTTATTGGGCTCAGCAAATTTCAGAATATATGGGGCTTGTTCCTCCTCGAGATCTTTCTCCACAAGCTTGGAAGACTTCTATTTCTATGTTGTCAGCCAAACTCAATGTCGAAAAATGACTGAGTGGGGTACAATACACCTCAACTCTGCAACTGCATTGTGCTTGGACCTTCTGCATTACCTTCTCAGCATCAACATCTATCTCTCCATTAATGTCAACCGAGATACTCTATCTCTTCTTCCATAAATGGATTTTCCATAAGTGTGAGCCCATCACGGGGACTCTCAAGAGATTCTAATTGTTGGGATTCATCCAAAAATTCACCCCTGTCTTTTTCTTATAGTTCCTCTTGAGTATCGCCTAAAACTATTACCTGCAGTTTACCACAAGCTTCAGCCTCAAATTTATCATCTTCGTGACTTTGACACTCATCCTTTCTAGAGCTTCCCCATTCTGCTAGCTGAATTCTCATTGCTTCCATCACCTTCTCCCTTTCGTTACTTTGCTTCACTCACATCTGCTTGGCATGTCTTTTATTCGAGCTTGGCGTCCTAAGTCCTCATTTTCATCATGCCTATATTTAGAAAAAACACAGAAGGATCATAGTAGGGGGCTTGGGGGATGGGAGTATACCCGATAGCCATCCCAATGGCCATCTTGACTACCACATATTGCACGTGTTACAGTGTTGCCACAATTGGATTCCTCCACAATTCAGACAAGACTTATCAAAGTAGGAGTATCCACCATTTAACCCATTTATATTCCACGATGTCGCTAAGAAGGGTGTCGATTAAAACTAAAAATAAAATAAATCTAAAATTAATGGAAGAAAAAATTTCAACACTTAAGGAATAAAAAAATCATACAGAAACTGACAAATTCACTAAACTTAGCCGAGTCCCCGGCAACGGCGCTAAAAATTTGATGAGCCCGCTAGTGTACGGGTTGTACAAGTAATACAAAGGCCCTTTTTAAGAACCTAATGTCGAACCCTTAGAGACTGGACCAATTCACTTAACTATCAAGTTCAAGTGTGATATTAACTTCGCAAGTGTTGATTCTAGAGGTTCTGAGAAGGCTTCTAATTAAGTCTAAATATGTCAACGAAATATTCTGATATTACTCTAGGAGCAACACAGAGTTAAAACCAGATAATCCCTTTGCGATACTACGATTTGCAATGGGTTAAGCATGGAACTATCAATTTTTATTTCACATAATTAGAATTACATGTTCATGGTATTTCGAACCTCTAAACATGCAATCTTCCTCACTGCATCATTGTGAGCGATGCTAATTTCTAGTTCAAGGGCAATCATTATGTTGTGGTTTACGGGAAACGCATTAGGACTTTCTTGGGTGTCTAACCATTTAACTCAACTTAACCTCACAACTACTTCTTCGAGTGGTGATGTGATAATCCCAAGTTTTTCTTTAATAACCCCCGTTTGTCAACCAAGCAAGGTGTTAGGTATATTTCTATCCCGAACACAAGATTATATCGCGAGATACAAACATGCTCCCCACATTCTCATGTCCTGACCTAGGTAATGCTTTCTCAAGCTATTGCCCAAGCTAATATATATGTTTTTATGGTGATCAATCATAAGAACAACCAACAACTGAGAATGTAAGGACAAAAACAACAAAATAATTTAATTCCAAAACAAATCGCAAAATCATAATCATATCTTGTGGCTTCAACCCTAGAGGAAGGGTTCTAGCCACTCATGTTCGTATAATTACAAGAAAATGTTGTTTAGAGTAATATACTTACAAGAATAGATGAAAAGAAACCAAGAAAATATGAACCCAATAGGAGTTCTTCAAGTCTCCTTTGCGCCTCCTTCGGTTTTTCCAAAAAATCCTGTGTCAAATGATTTTAGAAGCTAAGGGTTCAATTTATACTATGCTGAAAAATGCAAAATTTGGCCTGTGGTGGAATAGCAACGTGTCACGGAGCTGAACACCCTAATTGACCTCTGTGACACGGAGGTAACGCGTACCCTCACTGGAATGTGCCAAAACAATTCTTGGCCAAGGTTGCCGCGTTGGCAGCGTGCCACGGCCCCTATCGCGCAGGGTGCCGGTTATTGCATGTTTTCTGTTGACTTTCACGCTTTGATTCCATTCCTCCACCTCACCAAATCATGAATTAGTTCCTCAAATGCATTATTAACCTTCAAAAACAAGGACTACTCATGTTGGTTAGTATATATTCACATTTACATAAAATCACATGTGAATGTATATAAATAAGTAGATAAACAAGACTAAATTGAGTTATAAAGCAGCACTTGGGCATGCAATTATGCTCAAGATCAGGCTTCATCCAAAAATTCACTCTTGTCTTCCTGTTGTAGTTTCTTGAATATCGTCTACAACTGTTACCTGCAATTTACTACAAGCTTCAGCCTCAACAATCATCTCCGTGAATTTAACGCTCATCCTTTCTAGAGCCTATGCATTCTCTTCTTGCTGAATTCTCAATACTGCCATCGTCTCCTTCTGCTTTTGATTGCTCAAGGAGTTGTTTCAGCATGTCTTCTATTCGAGCTTGGCGTCCCAAGTCCTCATTTTCAGCATGCCTATTCATCAAAACAATAAAATAGATCATATAGGGCTCGGGGAGGAGGGTATGCATTCGGACAGCCATCCCAATGGCCATCTTGACCACCACATATGTTGCACGTTAAGCAGTGTTCCCTCAAGTGGTGTCCCCGAAATTCATACAAGATTCGCCAAAATATGAGTATCCACCATTTAAACCATTTGTATTCCACGATGTCATGTCAAGAAGGCATCCGAAAAAAATCAAAAAGAATTAAAACAAACACTAAGACCAAGTTGTCAGCACTTATATAGAAATCGTAAACTAACACTTAAGAAAACAATTTTACCAATTTCCATTCCCCGGCAACGGCGCCAAAACTTGTTCGTCCGTCGGTGACTACACGCAAGTGCACGTGGGTCGAACAAGTAGTAAAATGGCTCAAGTAAGCCAAGTATCGATCCCACAGGGACTGCACTACGGTAGCAAATCTACTCAAGTGTCAATAAACTGTAACTTAAAAAATGCAGACAATTGAAGGTGGAAAGATTTTTTATATTTAGTTTCCTAATTTATGCTAAGTCTAAAATAAATATACAATTTGAGTCTGAACTATGAACGTGAGCATACTGAGGCTAAAACGAACATGTAGAGAAATAAATTATCGATACAATTTGATCTTTCTTTTCTCCGGTTGCTAGTAAGGAATTATTGCCTATGGATTAGTATTTAACCCAACTTAAGAATCATGAACCTTCCACCTACATTTCGTGATAAAAAGAAATTCATGTTCTAGCCATACAAAACCGATTCCGTAATTGACTAATAACACTTTCGTGCATATTTCTATCCTGAAGGTAAATCAATTCTCAATTTTCCCAAACTAAAAAAGATCATATCCTATCAATTCACAACTTTCCAATTTCTTGCTCTCTCGAGTGAAACCGGACTTTTAGATATACATTAACATTGGCCAAACATTAATGCAGTAAGAACAAGAACTAATAGAACAACCATGGTAGAAAAGATGAAAAACCAAATGATCAGTAATTACATTTCACTAAAAATGTTCTTAACCTATGCAAGAAGTGAAATTAGCCACTCATTTGTGGATTAAACATCATCAAATGAGTGTAAATCATACAAACAATTGAAAGAAAGGAGGAAGAGATAGAGAAAACCCTAAGATTTTCATCCCCTCAACTGCCTGTAACCCACGTTCTTGCTCCACCAAGTCAGAATATTAAAAAACAAACCTAAGTGTGCTATTTATACTAGTAGGAATTTTTCTTGGAATAACAAGAAATGTGTCACGGAGGTATCAGGAGTACCGGGCTCTGTGACATGCCCAAACGTGGAGGCTCTCTGGAAATTGCCCAAAAATTGACCCTAGGCAGCCCTTGCCGCTAAGGCGTGTCACGCCAAGCTCCGGCAGCATGATGACACTCTGGCCGTGGGATGGCACGCCGTGGCACGTTGCTGGCGCGCTAGTGCTCTGCCTGCCTGCTGCGTCTGCGCGCTTTCCTGACATAGGTGTGGCACGGTGTTGGCGCGTCACACGCACAGCGTGGCACGCTGCCTGGCGCGCCGGCCTTTGCCATGGCCTACTCCTTGCCGACTTCGCCCAGAGTTGAGCCTGACTCCATTCCTTTTCTTCACCAACTTATGATTTAGTTCCTCAAAATCATTGAAACCTACAAAAATAGGACTAATCATGTTGGTTAGCACATATCTTCACATTCATATAAAATCACATGAGAATGTATATAAATAAGAGATAAACACGACTAAATTGAGTTATAGCAGTACTGGGCATGCAATTATTCCCAAGATCACTTGCCTGAATTTTTGTGAAATTGTAGCTAGGGTTTGAATTTGAATATGAAGAAGTAAAAATGGAGTTGAAATGTGAATTCTTGTTGGGTTGTGCATGTTGGGTGAGGTGAGTTGTGTTGTGCTTAATGTTAATATGCTAAAGACACGGTGGATTTTTGGGATAATGAAATTGTGATATGCTAGAAATTGGTGAATTTATAGGTTTGTGTTGATAGAAATTTTCGCTAAGTGCTATGTGAGATGAAATTAATGATGGTAATGTTGTGATTAGCTGTACGAAGTCTCGAGTAGTACACTTATACTGCTGAATTCTCCGAATGCACTGTGCATTTTTGTTGTTGTTTTTTTTTTTCATTTTTTTTAAATTGGAAAATAAGGATGATCTTGTCGTAATGCTGTAATCGTAGCTAAAGATTAAGTGTGGGGTGGCCTAGCTTAACCCAACCTTAGTCGAAGCTAATTTTAATTTGATCGACATTAGACCGGTTCGCTTGATTTGACAGGAACAATGGCAAGCAGGAAAGACAAAGGTAAGGGCGCATCTACATCGCGTGCCGGAAGAAAAAGAATCAGACTGGGAGCAGCAGTCCCAGCAGCACCAGTTGTTCCAAGTACGGCCACCACGGAACCCATGGTGACAGATGAAGGGAAGAAGTGGTATAGTTAAAGTTATTATGAGAATGTTACTTCCCTTGAGGAGCACATTGCAAGGGAGCCTGGCACAGGAGTTCTCGAATTGTCCACCGGATTGACACTGTCGGGCTGGAGCTTCATCTTTTGAAGGCCCAAGGGACTGCAATCTGCACTTGATTCGGTAGTTCTATGCAAATTAGAACCCGACCCAAGTAGTCACACCGTCAAAATAAGGGGTCAAATTGTCACTCTTGAGCCCCATCACCTGAATGCCATCTCGGGGGCGTGTGAACACAGACGCCCATGTACTCCGGCAGCTAAACATCACTTCTACCATATGCGGATATCGACGCACCTTATGTGGAGCCTGGGTTCACCAGCACGTTGGAGCAGGCATAAGGAGAGGGGCTACCATCAGACATTTCCCTACTCATAGATGAACAGGGAAGCCAGGATCTGGTTGGAAATTGTTTGTTCCTGCCTTATTTTGGGGGCACATGACAGATGTCATCCCGGGATCGTGTGTGCTTGGTGTGTATGCCTTTGATGAAAGGGTTGAGATCAATGTTAGGGCGGTGGTCATATCTCGCTATGAAGAGAGCCCGATTGCATCAAGGGCACAGGTAAGGGTTTGGTGGCTTGCTGACCACGTTCCTGCGGGGCCTAGATATTGAGGAAGAGGCCCTGGATTACATCCCGCAGATGGATAGGCGTGCCGTGGACGTCATAAAGACTAAAGGCACCCGACACCACTCACGAGCCAGTTCTTACACTAGCCGAGGGGACATGCCTGGGATGATCAGCATGGCCTGCATGTTCGGGATGCAGATGCTCCAGCTGCGCATAGGCGGGAGGCCGGCAACAGAGGATGAGCTATGGCAGCTCGACTTAGACTACCCCTTCGGCGAAAATGCTAAGGCTCTATGTCGGGTGGCCCAGCTTTGTGAGCTTGTGGATGTGGACGTCCCCACCGATGAGGAGACACGTCGTGAGGACTCCGATGTTGAGCTCCGAGGAGAACACCTTATCGGGCTATCTGCATGGAGATGAGGCAGCGGCACCTGACGCAGAAGAAGTTGAATACTTCGATTGATCAGGGAGTTTCACCACCCACTTTTGTTCTATGTTGAATTTATGAACACTGGGGACAGTGTTCGGTTTTAAGTGTGGGGTGGGAGTAGTTAGGTGCCGGTTATTGTCTTGTTTTGTTGATATTAATGTTCTATTGTTGTGCTTGGAAAAAAAATTTGTGACCCTGTGATTTTTGTGTGTATGTTTTGTACTGTAATTAATGTGAAGTTGTTGTGTGCTGTTGAATGTTGTTAGCTGGTTTTTAAATATTTTTATTTTATTTGTTTGTTTGATTTTAAATTGATATTTTTAAAAAATTTCATTTAATTAATTTTGTACTGTTTCTCGGCGTTTGTTTTTTGGTTCTTTTACCGAGAATAGTCCCATTGAACCGAAGTCGTAAATAGTGACCGTTCCTATGATGGATGATGATGACCGTCTTAAGGGAAATGTAGTTGATAGTAGTAGTTTTTTGTTCTTTAGTTTATTGTTTGTTTGTTTGTATCCCAAGCGTGTCGCTACTTTATGGTTGCGAAATTTTGTTGCGTGTTGTATATGATAATTAGAATGCAAAGGTGATTCGTAAGGAAAGCATGCAACTTTGTAAATATGTTGAGATACCTAGGCCATAGAGTTCGATTCAGTGTGATTGAGGCTTAATGTTTGAATTCTTGTAATTAGCTGATTGAAGAGTTGCGGTGAATATGTCTTGAGTTGGAGTATGTGCAATGAGTGTCTAGGTGAGGTTTCGATTATTCCATGCTATTGTGAATTGTCTAGAACTTGCCTGGTGTGTGTACGAAACGAAATGAAGGAAGTATAGTGTAGGAAAGGATGTAGGCATTTCTTTGTTTGAACCGAAAGTTTTTTCTTTTTCATACCCACCTTGAAGGTCAATCCTAGTTAGCCCGTTGAGCCTTTAGCCTATATTTTTCTTTCGTCGTGAAAAGGTGTAAACCTAGCTTAACCCCTTCTTTTCATTATCCGTAAATTTGATTCAAAACTCTTAAGCGCTCAAGAAAAATAAATTTTACCACAGTGTCAGGAGTGAGAATTGTGAAAAGAAAAGAAATAAACAAAGTGATGAAAGTAAAGAAAAGATCAAAGGTGCACTTGCCTGATTTAAAGAAAATAAAGATGTATAACTAATCTTTGTTGTTAAGTCGGGTGTGCTTAAAGAAATGGGAACCAAAAAAAATAAAATAAAGAAAGACTTCAAGAATGGGAGGATGAAGGAAGAAACAATGCACGTTGATGGGATGTATTGAAAAAGCTCTTAAGGATGCTAGTTGCTATTATTGGTTAGCCCAGTATTTACTAGTTCCAGTAGCTTACATAACCTGTTAAGTCCTGCCGTGATCCTACATCACGCGTCCTTATATTAGTAGAGTAATACACTAGAGGCAAGCCTATGGTTTATGACATGATGCATGTGAATTCTTTTGGGAGATAGAGCGAAATCGTGTTTATATGCCCCTGCATGTAATGTTTAGAGTTCATGTGATTGAAAAGGGGAAATTCTCTTGTGTTGTGAGGGCACATGCTTGACGAGATATTGAATTTCGTGTCGGATATCTTGATCAGCTAATTTGCATGAGTTTGCCGATATCGAGAGTCGATTCTTGAGTCTAGAGGTCTTGATGTGTTGAATTTCATTGTAATACGAGACTATGCATGTTTTCTGATTGCTATATCAAATAATCGATATAACCGTAGCTCGATTGTCGAGCCAAAGTAGCCATGATTGGGTGTCAATTGCATGAGGTGTAAGATTGGCTTACCTGGAGGACGAATAAGATTTTAAGTGTAGTAAGTGATCTTGGGCAGATTTATATGCCCAAGTGATACTCAAATGCGTCATATCAGTCTTGCTTTATCTATCGATGTTTGTACATTCTCAGGTAAATTGTAGTTAAAATGTGAATTTATACTAACCAACATGATTAGTGTTGTTTTGCAGGAAATATACAATTTTAGGAAGCTAAGATGCATGTTGGGAGAAATCGGGAATGGACCGGAAGCGAGCAGGGAAAAGGCCAAGGAAAGCATGAAGTATAGGGCTCAAAGGATGGAGCCGTGTCACGCTGCCATCGCGGATGCATTCTGCCCCAGATGATAAAAGTTGGCCAATTTCTAGAGGAGGTCCGCGTTGCCTCCGTAAAATGTTGGACTTAATTACCTGGAACATGAAATTCCAGTGAAGGTACGCTGGGGCTGTGGGCACGCTGGCCAAGCCCAGCGTTGCACGCCGTGGCACGTTGTGCTTAAATACCTGGAGGGCCGGATTCCAGTGAGGGTGCGCATTCGTGCCGTGTCATGGAGGCAGTGCTCCGCGATGCACTCCGTGAAACGTTGCTTGTTATTCCGGGAAAAATTCCCACCAGTATAAAAGAACACTTAGGTTCATTTTTAATTATTCTGACTTGGTGGAGCAAGAACGTAGGTTATATACAGTTGAGGGGACGAAAAATCTTAGGTTTTTCCTCTATCTCTTTCTCCTTTCTACAATTGTTTGTATGTGATTTACATTCATTTGATGATGTTTAATCCACAAATGAGTGGCTAAATTCACTTCTTTGCTGAGGTTAAGAACATTTGTAGTGAAATGTGATTGTTGATCATTTGGTTTTCCGTCTTTTCTTCCATGGTTGTTCTATTAATTCTGTTCTTACTGCATTAATGTTTGGCCAATGTTAATGTATATCTAAAAGTCCGGTTTCACTCGAGAGAGCAAGAAATTGGAAAGTTGTGAATTGCTAGGATATGATCTTTTCTTAGTTTGGGAAAATTGAGAAATGATTTACCTTCAGGATAGAAATATACCTGAAAGTCGACACAATTACGGAATCGGTTTTATATGGCCAGAACATGAATTTCTGTTTATCAAAGAAATGTAGGTGGAAGGTTCATGATTCTTAAGTTAGGTTAAATACAAGAGTTTTAATCCATAGGCAATAATTCTTGACTAGCAACTGGAGGAAAGATTAATCAAATTGTATCGATAATTTATTTCTCTACATGTTCATTTAGCCTCCTCAAAGATGCTCATACTTATAGTTCAGACTCAAATTGTATATTCGTTTTAGACTTAGTTTAAATTAGGAAACTAAATATAAAAATCTTTTTTCACATTGTTGTCTGCATTTTTAGAGTTAAAGTTTATTAACACTTGATTAGATTGATACTGTAGTCCAGTCCCGTGGGATCATACTTGGCTTACGGAGCCATTTTACTACTTGTTCAACCACGTGCAATTTGCGTGTAGTCATCCAGACCGACGATCATCTAGCTCCGAATGACAGGAGTTGATGACTCTATGAGCAGGTTGGAATCATGAGGGATCGGCTCCTCGTCTATGAGTACCTGCGTGCAATGCAATACCTAAACGGGCGTCGCACTACTGGTACCAAGTATGTAAAGCAAACTGAGAGTAACTAAATATAAGAAACAATACTAGATATTCTGAAAAGCAGAAAGCATTCGAAACTATCTGGGCTGGCGGGATCTGAAATAAGCTTATCTGCACTGAGGGTAAGGTAGAAGCATACTTGTTGACGCGGGCGACCTGCTGTCTATCAGCTAATAAATAAACATATATATACATATATAACATACATGACCTATACCAGCCCCATAAGCTGGAAGGTGCCAAATCAACACACAATCTACATACCCTTACTCGGGTCAAAACCATCCAAAAGTAAATCACTCCACTCGCCTGCTAACTGTGAGCACCTCCACCGGCCCCCTGGGTATGCAGCTTGGGCTCTCTGGGCCCCTAACTATAACTGTGGCCCGAGTCCGGAGGACTCCCGTAACTGGGTAAACTGACTGTATCTGTAATCTGCTCCCAAGCAAGCGCTGGATGTGGTAAGCTATAATGTTATGCTGATCAACCTGATATGGGGAATGCTACATCCCATCTTTTTCCTACTGCGGATGGCATTCCACTCCTTGAGTGATGTACTGCTCCTCTGGCGGGCGAGTCGACACAACTATTAACCCTGGGGCGGCAAGGAAGCTCTAACGGTGCCCTCATAGCACAAAGGTCTCAAGAAACAATAATCACATATAACAAGCATGTTCGATCTGAAAATACTATCCATGTTTTGATATTCTATTTTGAATCTCTTTTCTGCATTAAACTGATTCTCATACTGAGCTATACTTTATCTGGAATATTATCCGGCTATCCTGACATTGCTTTACTAACTTTTATTCCGATATAAATACAATAAATATAAAACATGCTTGCTGGATTCATACTGGACTCAATACTGGACTTCTGAATTCTATAGTTCACGCTATTTGCTATAAAGGATTACTAACTTGCCGAAGGAACAAACTTTACATACCTCGCTTCGATTTCCGACTAACCTGGGCGTGGCTCGGTCAGTACTTTTTCTATTTCTCTCAACTCATTCATATATATCAATTAGAACTAAATACGTTAATATTCTGAAAGAAAATATCACTTTAATATATATATATCCCCAAATCCTTTGACTTATCGAAATATCGTCAAAACCTCGCTATTTCTCGGAAGTCCAGAAGGGAGAAATACTAACTTTAAGGCTAGGAGTATATTGACACTAATTTGGAGCAATTCCACTTACCTAAACTCGGTAGCACGACGATTCGCCAGCCGAATTTCATGAAACTAAATCCGCAGGAATGCTCCTTGCTTCTTAATACCTCGGTATTTAGGATTAATTCGAGAGCTTGGGTCACATGGCGCATTAATCGGATGAGAAATGGATAGGGTTGTTCGTTTCTCCTTCTCTCCGGTTTTCTCTCTTTTCTTACTGGAAATTATATGAAATTTTACTTAAAACCGAAGTTTGGAGGCTTTTATACTTGGGGCTGCACCTCACCTCCGTGACACATTGTCCATCGCGGAGGTGAGCCTCCGTGACACGCCGAGCACACAGGAGGTTAGCCTCTGGCGGACACTATGGCTATCGCGGAGGAGGTCTGCCAGCCCTCTCTTGTGATGGTTCGACGTGTCGCTTATCCTGTCTTTCCCGAGGACTTTTCCTAGCATGTATGTCATTCAAAATTCTTAACTAACATGCGAATAGGTCATCTACATGTCGGTAATTTATGGGGTGTAACAACTGCCTGGCCTCTAGAACCGATGCTCGTCCTCTTTGGTCGCCTAAGAACGGATGGAACACTCATAGCTCGATGATTCCTGGGCTGACAATCTCTAATGGGACTGCTGACGGTGGCCCACTAGGCCCTCGGCTGGGAGAACCCATAACTATCTTTTCTAGCCCTCTTGGCCTATAATTCCCTCACATGCACTCCGATTTATTGGGCGTACAAGACTATCCAAGGAAAAATCCATATCTCAATAAAGATTTGCAGTCCATCAATCCTTTGTATAGATAGTCCGCCATCCGATGAACAAACCTGCTCACCCACACCTATGAAAAAGACTTACTTAACTGGCTTTCTTGACACCCTAGGACACTTCAAAACCTATTCCTATGTAAACCAAGCTTGTCACGACCGGAACATAGGCCTCGAGACACGGGATAAGGATCCTTGAGAGACTCCAAGTTGACCCATGGCATGAAATAAAGTATCAACTCACAAAAATGTGGAAGATTAACATAATAAACATAAATCAAGTCTAACCAAACATAATCAACTAACATTTACATCATACACGATAAGCGATTACTACGCCAAGTCTAAAGCCTCTAACATATCTGTTGGGTTGTGGGACAGCAACACCACCAACCCGACAAATCTGAAAACTGGAAAATACAAGGATAAAACTAGTAAGAAATGGTCCTTGGGAGATGAGGACCACCCACTCGACTAGATGCTAACTCCGGAGAAACTAGCTAAGCAACGGGCTGGGTTTGAAGATCGGAGCCTGTTTCATAAAATGATATAGCATAGAGTATGCAGTAAGTACGTAGAATATACCGAGTATGTTAGGTAAGTAAAACCTCTTAAGTAAGTACAATCATTCGAAACATGCATAATGTAAAACATAATCAAGGTAAGAATCTGAGAGTAGAGCTTAAATGCTATTTTATGAAATCAAGGATCTAAACATAACTGAACATCATAATTAAATCGAAGTACCTAAACGGAAGTATGATAATCATAAGTAAAACTGAACCTTGGGTCAAACCTGGTTTAGAACATATATATAATATATATATATATATATATATATATATATATATATATCATGACTGATAAATAAATATGCATACTTAAATCATGAGGAACAATGACAGACGCGTTATGTAACCGACACACACGATAGAGCTTACGGGTTCCAACTATCACACCTCATGGGTAGAGCCATCCAAATCCTTTCCAGGTCTAAAGACGATACCATGATATCAATATCAAGATCAAGGCCCCTTGGATGTGGGAAAGCTCTGAAGGAGGTCCCAAAGTATATAAGTAAACTCATGCATATGTTCTGAGGCATCGGGTCGATTGACCCTTAGCCTACTCAGTGCTAGACACTACTCCAAAAAACATGCATATGCTCTCCATCATTTTCAATGAAGATGACCATTGTCTAGTGACGAAGCTTAATAATAATATGCATGCATAATCGAAAACTATAACATGAGTGGAGCCTTGGCTCAAATCATACCACAAGTTGAATAAAATTAGAGTTCAGACTCAAAACCATGTGGTAAGCTAATTGACATGAACCATAAATTATACTTAAATATATAGGCTTGACCAATACTTAAACATCCTTGAAAATACTTGATTGACTTAAAAACATGATCATAGACATGGGCACTTGAAAAAAAAAAAAAAAAACATGCTTTTCATAAAATGTCTCAACATACTTGAACATACATCATAGATCTCAACTTTCATGAACTTCTCATGGATAGGCATTATAATTAATAAAATTTGAAAACATTGTAAAACTTTCCCATGAAACATAATTAAATAATAGAGACATGCTTAGATCATACCGTAGTAGAAACTTAGGAAATTCATGCATTGGGTTGGAAATCCCATGGGATCAACATATAGATTTTCATGAATTAGAGAGGGATTGAACATGGGTGTGAATAGATTCACCCATTCATAACCCTACATACCTGAGAGAATCTAACGGCAACTTGATTGCCGAAGGAAAAATTGAGAAGAACTTAGAAGAAATTGAATTTGATCACCTTTCTAGATTTCTACACTGCATGCATGAATAGGAATATCTTAGAATGAACTTACAACTCTTAAAAATCACTAATTCATAGATTAAAACTACATAGTTTAGGCCTTAGATCATAGGAAATACAGAAAATCCCTTAATAAACTCGCAAAGAAAAACTGCCAATCCCAATGGGGACTAGATGAGTCGTTGTCATGTAAATACCACTCGTGGTCGAGTTGTTATTGTACACTGATCTTGGGCAGAATTAAATGCCCAAGTGATACTCAAATGCTTCATTTCGTCTTGTTTATCTGTCGTTATTTGTACATTCTCATGTGATTTGTAGTTAAATGTGAATTTATACTAACCAACATGATTAGTGTTGTTTCAAGAAAATGTATATTAGGAAGCCAATATGCATGTTAGAAGAAATCGGGAATGGACTCGGAAAAGCGAGCAGGAAAAGGCCAAGGAAAAGCAGCAATAAAGGGGCTCCACGATGGAGCCGTGTCACGCGCTATCGCAGAGGCATTCTTACCCCGATGATTTAATTTGGCCAAGTTCCGCCCGAGGTCCACGCTGCTTCCGTGGCACGTTGGGTATATTCACCTGGAACATCGAATTCCAGTGAGGGCCCGCATTGGCGCCGTGGCACGTTGGCCAAGCACCGCGTTGCATGTGTTAACGCTGAGGAGTGTGCTGGAAGGACCGATTCCGCAAGGGTTCAAGGCTTGCTCCGTGTCACGGAGGCAGTACTCACGATGCACTCCGTGACACGTTGCTTGTTATTCTGGGAAAAAATCCTACTCAGTATAAATAGTACAATTTAGGTTCATTTTTAATTATTTTAATTTAGTTGAGCAAGGACGTGGGGTTGGTGGCAGTTGAGGACGCAAATCTTCGGGTTCTTCTATCTCTTTCTCCTTTATTTCAATTGTTTGTATGATTTACACTCATTGATGATGTTTAATCCATAAATGAGTGGCTAAATTCACTTCTTGCTGAGGTTAAGAACATTTGTGGTGGAAATGTACTATTGATCATTTTGATTTTTCACTCTTTTCTTCCATAGTTGCTTCTATCAATTCTTGTTCTTACTGCATTAATGTGTGGCCAATGTTAATGTATATCTAAAAAGTCCGGTTTCATCTCGAAAGAGAAAGAAATTGGAAAGCTGTGAATTGGTAGGATATGACTCTTACTTAGTTTGGGAAAATTGAGAATTGCTTTACATTCAGAATAGAAATATATCTGAAAGTCGTATTGTCAATTAAGGAATCGGTTTTGTATGGCTTTAACATGAATTTCTTTTAATCACAGAGATGTAGGCTAGGTTCATGATTCTTAAGCTGGGTTGAATACGAAAATTTTAATCCATAGGCACAATTCTTGACTAGCAACCAAAGGAAGATTAACCGAAATGTCGATAAATTACTTCCTGCATGTTCGTTTTAGCCCCAGCTTGCTCATTACTATAGTTTAGACTCAATTTGTAATTTTATTTTAGATTAGTATAAATTAGAAACCAACTCTCAAAATCTTCTTAAAAATATTTTTAATTATATTAGGTTTTTTTTATTTGTTTGGTTTTATTTTAAAATTCTTAAATGTTTTTAAGTGATTTACTTTACTTGAGCTGTTTTACTACTTGTTCGACCACGTGCACTTGTGTGTAGTTATAAATAGACCGAACAAAGTTTTTGGCGTCGTTGTTGGGACTGCAATTGTAAAACCTTTTCAAGTGTTAGTTTACGATTTCTATATTAGTGTCGACAACTTGATCTTAGCCCGTCTTTTGCAGATATTGAATTCTGTTGAACACTGGCAAGGACAAGGAGTCGGTGGATCTACACTTAGAGCCTGGAAAGACAATTCCAATATCAAAGGAGAGAAGCTCTAGAGAGAAAGCTGCAGTTGCTCAGATAGACAATCCTGGAGCAACCACAGAATCCACCACTTGTAAGGGCAGTGTTAGTGCCCGAGGAAATGGCAGCTACGCCGGTTCGCGAAGTGGCAATCCCACATGCTAAAACGCATCAAGCATTCGCAAATCCGAGCCAAAGGGGGAGGTTTGAGTTGAAACAGAACAGGTGCAATTGCTGCACACCAGCGGGAAATACAGGTCTCCTCACGAGGATCCACAACAACATCTCCAAAACTTTTGGAGATAAGTGATACTTACCTCCTCTGAGCATCATAACATTATGTCGTGCTTACATTGTTCCCATTTTCACTCTTGGGAGGCTGAAAGAGGTGGTTGGAAAGCTGAGCCACCTAATTCCATCACCACTTGGGATGATCTTGCAAGGAATATTTTGATACAGTTCTTTCCATCCGGGTAAACAACAAAAACTTAGAATTAAGATTCTAAGTTTTAAAACAAAGAGAGGGGGAGAATCTGCATCAAGCTTGGGAAAGATTCAAATCTATGTTGCGGGATTGTCCTCATCATCACCAATCCAATGATGCAGTTGGTGCATACTTTCATAGAGGTTTGGAACCTCACACAAAAACTTTGCTAGACTCAGTAGCTAGGACAAGCAATAGAAAAGACTTATGAGGAGCTGTATATTTGTTGAAACCGTATTTCGCAGGGAAACTAGAGTTGAATGCGGACTTTCTATAGGAGGAACAAGGAAAGCGGCAGTGAGTCTTGGAAGCGGATGGGTTTACAGCTTATCGCTGCACAGATAGTCAGTTACAGAATCAACTCAACACCCACTTTAGCAATATGAGCTTCAATCAATCTCAAGCCCCAAAGAATGCAGTGTTAGATTTGGTGAAGGCAATGAACACTCCGCTGAGTGTTGTGGTGAAACTTGATTCAGTGAACTTTGCTGTAATGTACAGATTAATAATCACCAACAGTTGGCAACAACTACAACTCTAATTAAAGGACACCATCCGAATTTCCCTGGGTGGCAACAACCATCAAGGGCAGAGTTCGAGTCAGGGGGTGCGTAGAGGGCCCCAAGGAGTGGCAGTTATAACTATCACTCGCAATATAGAAGCAAATAAAGCACTCCTCCACCACCATCACCCAACATTGAGGAAATATTCAAAACGATAGCTAACCAAGCTCAATTGCAGGCTGACTATGTAACTAGTCAGGAGCTCGTAACACCAGGCAAGAGGAGTGACTAATGAGTGACACCTGACCCGAACCCCAAGCAAGTAAATGAAGTGACCACAAGGAGTGGTTTACAACCTGCTGAGGTGGGGAACCAGAAAGACCACCTCAGCAGTCGGGAGCAGTGGAGAAGGAGAGGGAACACAATGAGAGGGAAGAAGGAAGGAAGCTGAACTAGAAAGACCACCACTCCCGTTACCTCAAACATTAAAGAAACAAGGAAGAAGCGTATTTCAAAAAGTTCATGGAGGTTGTTAAACAGGTACACATTTATTTACCTCTTGTTGATGTTTTAAGGGAGGCCGAAGCACGCAAAATATATCAAGGACATCGTGGCGAACAAAAGTAGGTTGACGGAGTACTCTACGGTGGCGCTTACGGAGGAGTGCACCTTCCTGACACAAAATAGGTTGCCCACAAATCTCAAGGACCCCCGGGATGCTTTACACCAAATTACACAAAGAGCATCTGAGCTTCCATGGATTATGCGATTTGGGAGCAAGAATTACTTGATGCTGACATCGGTATTCAGCAAGTTAAAGGCAGTCCTAGACCAACTACGCTAATCTTGCAGCTAGCGGATCGCTCTTGACGTAGACCAGATGGCATTGTGGAGCACGTGTTGGTGCAAGTGGCTCCCTATCTTCTCGGCAGACTTTGTTATGCTGGATTTGAGCTGGATGGGTTCCATTTATTTTGGGATGTCCTTTCCTGGCGACCGAAAGAGCTAATTGATGAAGCAGAGGCAACTAACTAGCGCGGCAATACCACAAGGTGAGGTACGGATAAGGTGTGGCCAAGGCCATGAAGCTTCCGGCCGTGTATGAGGAACTTTCAATGATCAACGCTTGATCAAGCAGATACTGCTAAGATTGTTGATTAGCGAAAGCCAGGAAAAACCACTGATGGAGGACCTCAAACCAGAGTTGTGTGGCAAGAAGATCGAAATGCCACGCTCGCGCTTAATGGGCATTGGTGTGGGGCGGTGGATACAAAGGGTGAGGACGGTAGTCGAGAGAAGACGTCTGTCACCCCAGAGGATGATTGAGTCAGAATGACGTCGAGCTGCGGCGGTAAACAAAGCGCTGCATGGGAGGAAACCCGTGAAATTATTGTAATAGATGAGTAGAAATAGTTAGAAAAAAAAGAAAGAAAAAGAAAAAATATAAAAAACAAAAAAATTGCGTTTGTGTTTGAAACCTTTTAATTCTAACCAATTTCTTGTTGTGAGATGAATTTCAGGTTGAACGGAGGGCAAAATGCAAAGGATCGCAAAGGAAAAATCAAGGTGAGAAAAATAAAAAGGTGGCAAAACAAAGGAGCCTCAAGCATGGCTCCGTGTCACGGAGGAGGACCTCCGCGTTACCTCCATGACATGTTGAGGTGTAATCTGGAATTTTAAAATTTAGAACACCCACGCGATATCCTGTGTCACGAAGGTGCTCCGCATTACCCTCCGTGACACGCTGGAGTGTTATTCGCGTCGGGTCACACCGGGTCATCGGGTAACCCGCTCGAAAAACCCTCCTTTTAACCCCGAAATCCTCTCATTTTCCCCAATTTTCACCCTCCGCAACAAACACCCAAAATCCCCCTTCCCCAACGTGACATGGACCTAGGGCCAAAGTTTCTTCAATTTTTCTTCAAGTTCATCGAATTAAAGGTATGTTCTTGAACTTAACCTCAATTTTTGCCTAAATTTTCAATTTTGAGCATGAGGTGAGTAAACTTGACCTAAGTGTAAATTGAGCTTGAATTCATTTAAGTTATTGTTGATTGATGTTCGTAGTATCATTGTGATTGTATGAACTCGATAAATACATGCTTGATTGAATTTTTGTGAAATTGGTTGCTAGGGTTAGAATTTGAATACGAAGAAAGTAAATGTGGTTGAAATGTGAAAATTATGGGTTGTGCATGTTGGGTGAGGTGAATTGTGGTGTGAGTAATGTTGAATATGCTAAATAAACAAGGGATTTTCGGGAGAATGAAATTGGTGATTTGCATAGAAATTGGTGAATTGCATAGGTTGTTGTTGAGAATTTTTTTTTTGCTAAGTGTTATGTGATGTAATGGTATCGATGGTGATATTGTGAGTAGTTGTACAAAGTCTGAGTAGTACATAGAATTTATTCCATTGAATTATCTGAATGCACGAGGCATGTTGATTTTTTTTAAAATTGGAAAAAGAGAATTGTCTTGCCGAACTGTTGTAATTGTGGCTGAAGACTAAGTGTGGGGTGGCTTAACTTAACCCAACCTTAGTGGAAGCTAATTTTGATTTGAATAACATTGGGACTGTCTGTTTGATTTGACAGGAACAATGTCGAGCAGGCAAGACAAAGGAAAAGGCGCATCTACATTGGGCGCCGGGAGAAAGAGGATCAGACTGGGAACAGCAGTCCCAGCAGCACCAGCGGTTCTGCGCGGCCAACGCCGGCAATACGGAACCCGATGGGTGACTGAAGAAGGGAAGAAATGGTACGCAAAGCACAAGGAGAACAAATACTTCCCTGAGGAGCATATTGCAAGGGGGAGCCGTTGGCACAAGAATTCCCCAGAATCGTACACCGGATTGACACTGCCGGGCTGAACTTCATCTTTGAAGAGCCCAAGGAGTGTGATCTCAGGCAGAATAGCATGCCCGAGTGACGCTTTATAACTTAAATTAGTTTTGTTTATCTAAGTTATTTTATACATTTTCATGTAGTTTTATATAAATGTGAAG
>JACEIK010002123.1:158863-230574 GCA_018107945.1 Datura stramonium | reverse complement strand
CAGAGCTTTCTTGAGATTAGCGACACGTTTGTCCCCACCGGCGTGTCCACAGATTATGTCCGATTGACCCTCTTCCCATTTTCATTGTTGGGAGAGGCGAGAAAGTGGCTGAAGGCTGAGGCACCGAACTCCATAACTTCATGGAATGACTTGGCCAAGAAATTCCTTATCAGATTTTTTCCTTCAGGCAAGACTGCAAAGTTGAGAAGTGAGATACTCAGTTTCAAGCAGAAGCCTGATGAGAACTTGTATATGGCTTGGGAAAGATTCAAGTCATTGTTGAAGGCTGTCCCCATCTTGACAATCCAAATGAAGTCTTTGGCCCATACCTTTGTGAAAGTCTAGACCCACATAAAAAAATATTACTAGACTCTACTGCGGCGGGTGGGCAAGCCTTGGAGAAGACGTATGATGAGCTTACACTTTGTTGAGGAGAATTGCACAAGGAAATCCAGGTAGCACGGCCCGAATCATCGAGGGCCGAAGATCGGGGATTTGACCGAAGCGAGATGGTTTAAATGCCTTGGCGGCTACAGTTAAGCCGTTCCAACATCAAAATGATGACTCAGTTCAATAAGGCCCGAGTATGCACCCAGCACCGAGGCCGAGGTTAATGCGGATCGGCAAGCTCTTTAGTTGGTGTGAGAATTTGGTAGTAATAATGGGCACAATGCGAGAATCTTGTGGAGCCAAGCTCAGGAATGGATCAATTTTGTTAGAATGTACGAGCGGAACAATCGGAATTTCGGACACAACTACAACAAAATTGGCGGGGCCACCCGAATTCTTAACTGGTGAAGCAGCGAGTATATGTGCAACCTCGGCAACGCGGTATCGGCATAATAGGCGGATTGATGGGCGAGAAGTAGAAAGCAGCATTGAGGAAACAACGCTATGAAAAATTATGGAGACCCGGAATCGGTTAGCGAGAAAATCGAGGCGGGGTGAACTTAATGAATCGGCAAGTAGCCACCCGCAATCGAAACACAAGTGGGTCGGAATGGCAATTTGCTCAAAATGTGAGATTTACTGAGGGGGGATTGCCAAGTGATGCGAGATCCTAACCCTCGCGAGATCAATGCCATCGATCAGCGGAAAGCGGTTGGCGTGCGTGCCTAAAGATTGAAGAAAAGAGGTGCGGCGGGGTTGGTAAGACCCAGGACCATCCTTGGCTTGGAGAAAATCGGAGTCTTTGGCGGACAACAAAATGCAATCTTCATTGCGGCCCGGCACAAAGACCACCACCACCCTTCCTCAGATTCAAAAAGAGCAAAGAGGAGGAATGTTTCAAAGACCGTTGAGAGTTTCAAAGAACTTCATAAATGTTACGCCATATTATTGATGTCTTGCGAGGAATGCCCCAAATATGCTAAATACTTTAAGGATGTGATAGGCGAAACGAAAGTTAGATTGGTGGATGTCAGGGCTGTAGCACTAGCGAGGTGCGGTCACGGGGTATTGAGCAAAATGCCAAGCTCAAAGACCCGGGGGATTTACCCTCCCCATACAATTAATTCTAAAAGTGAATGGAATAACTTGAGCTTTGTGCATTTAGAGACGGCCGGTTAATCTAATGCCCTGTCCTTGTCCAACACCTTGGGTTAGGCAAGAAATGAGCAAGGTTGATGTTGCAGCTGGCGACAAGTCGCGAGTGACACTGATGGAATCATAGAGGACCTTCTCATCAAAGTAGGTAAATTTATTATACGCTGATTTTATTGTTTAGATTTTCGGGTTGATGACAGGTACCTAATCTTGGGGACGGCCGTTCTTGTACCGGAGAGACGGTGATTGATTTGAAAAGAAGGACCACGAAAAAATGAGGGTCGAGGATGAGAAGAAGAAATCTTTACGTCTATCAAGAAATAAACCCATCCGCACACTACAGAAACCTTTGTCAAGTTAGTGTGTTGGCAGAGGATAGTGTGGGGTGGAGGATTCCCTAGTGCATGGCCAAAGGCAATGTCAAGTGTTGATCACGTCGATAAAGGGCTTCAATTGGAGAAGAAGTTGGAGAAAGGGAGGAGGAGCAGTGGAGGAAATTTTTTGTATCCTCTAAAAACGGCAAAAAAAAAGAGATGATTCTCGAAGAGAACCCCGGGTATGAGGATGTCACGAAAAAGGGCGGTCACGTAGATGCCACGACGTAAAATAAAACTAACTAGCAGGGAGGCAACCCAAAGTACCTGAGTACAATTTTAAATTTTTATTTTGTTTGGATTTTATTATTTTCAATTTTTGTTTGTGTCTTTGGTGAAGAGTTATGGCCGCAGGTAGAGGGGAGATACGAGTACCTCGGAAGGAAGAGTAGGAAGCATGGAAGAGGAAAAGAGTGGGGTCGACCACGCTTGTACAAGTTGTGGAAAAACATGTTCAGCTAGGCCTAAAGGCCTCGGGGAGTACTTCTCACCCTGCAGCCAATGTAATTGGATGCTATGAGGACATAGCATGATTTGAGTGTGGGGTGAGAGCTAAGAGGAAATTTAAAAAAAAATTGTGCTTAACAAATTGTTGGTGAATGTAATGCTTGTGTGATAAAATGAGAAAAATTTGAAAAAATTTTTTGTGAGTCAAGCATGACTTCTACATCACCCGTTAGTTTCTTTTCGGTTCTTTTCAGTAGAGGAGTCTTTGGTAGAAGAATAAAATTTTTTTATTTTTAATTTTATTTGTCTGTGCATAATGTTTTAATTCGTAGTTAGGGGCTCATTTCCGGCGATGGATGGATGGCGGCCGTCTTGAGAAAATTAGTCGATAGATGTCGGGTTTTTGGCAAGTAGCTAATTGATGCTTGATGTTCTTGTTATGTGCTATATAGGATTGTAAGAGGCAATGTGTTGAGTGTTGAAGCATGCAAGTGTACTTTGTTTGAGACACTTAGGCTCTTGGGCCCAGCTCATTATAATTGAAGCTTAATGTTTGAATTCTTGTGATTAGCTTAAGTAAGAGTCTATTGAATGTGTCTTGAATTGAGCATGTGCCGTGAGTGTAAGGGTTTTGAGTATTACGTGCTATTGTGGATTGTCTAGAACTTGCCTGGTGTGTGTATGAAGCGGAATGAAGGATGTGAATAAATAGGAGATGATTTAGGCATTTCTTTGAATTAACCTTATGTTATCCCTCATTTTTACCTCTGGAGAAATTAATCCTAGTTAGCCTATAGTTGAGCCTTAGCCTATTCTTTGATAAATGCAACATAAGCAATCCTTTTCTTTCATTAACCTTGAATTTGACCCAAAGCTCCTAGCACTTGAAGAAGAAAAATGAAGAGTAAAGGAGTGAGAGGAATGAAAAGAAATGAAAAGTAACCAAGTTGTAGAAGTTGAGAAAGGACAAGGTGCACTTATGTGAAAGTGGTTGATCGATATTAAGGAGTAAGAAAATAAAGTAATGAAAAATTATTTATAAAGCTCCTTACTAATGAGCCAAAAGTGCCTAAATAGAAACAAAGAGGAAAAGAAAACACAAGGATAAAAAGGTGAAGTAAGGGAAGGGAAGTTCGTAATGAGGCGTGATGTATTGGCGCTTAGGAAAGATAGTCACTATTCTTGGCCATAATAGTACCTACGTGCGAGTTACATTACAACCTAAAGTCCTACTTGATCTTACATTCATACATCCCTCAAATTAGTGGAGTAAAACATGAGGGCAAGCTTATGGAGTGCTGACATGATGCATGTGAATTCTTTGTGGTAGAGACAGTGTATTCATGTACCCTACGTATTTAGTGATAAAAATTGTTTTGCGGATTGGGTAACTCTCTTTCGGGAGGGCACATGTTTAATGAAGGATATAATTCATGTGGGATCTCTTAATCGGTTGATTTGCAGGAGTTTGCTAAGATTGAGAGTCGATTCTTGAGGTTAAGAAGTCTTAACATAGTTGTACTTCATAGCATGTTCCATTTTTAACTTGTACCTTATGTAATCATTATAGCCGTAACTTAGATTATCTTGCTAAATTAGTTATGTAGGACTCTCCATATGCATGATATGTAAAAGGTTGTTCGAGGACGAACAAGGCTTTAAGTGTGGGGTTGTGATCACGGGCAAAAATATCATGCAGTGATAAACTGCAACTTAAATTAGTCGTGTTGTCTAAGTTATTTTATACATTTTCATGTGATTTTTATATAAATGTGAAGATATGTGCTAACCAACATGATTAGCCTTTGTTTTTAGGTTTGGATGACTTTTGAGGAGCTACAATCCATGAGTTGGTGAAGGAGAGGCTTGGAGGCGGAATCAACACGCGAACGTCGGCGGCAAGAGGAGGCACAAAACAGCCCACCTGCGCATCGGCAACGTGCCGTGACGAGCTGCCCAAAACAGCCCACCTGCGCGTTGGCAACGTGCCACGGCAGGCAGGCTGCGCGACAAGGAGGAGGAAACGTGCTGCCCAAGCAGCGTGCGCATTGCGCCAAACGGCAGTCTTTGTCGGCGATTTTCGGAGTGTTGTTCCGGTGAGCTTTACGTGATTCCTCCATGTCACGGAGCGGTGCTCATGATACACTCCGTGACACGGAGGCGGATTCCACGATAGGCCAAATTAAGCCGTTCTCCATTTCTTATAAATAGGACCCTTAGCTCTAATTCTATTTGATGCGATTTTATTACGGAAAACTAGCTAGGAGTGAAGGGAGAGTGGGAGAACTCATCTAGGGTTTGTCAAATTCCCTTCTCATCTACCAATCTCGTGTAAGTATGTAGTTTAGGAGTAGACTAATAAGTAGTTGTAGAGTAGTTTACGAACATGAATGGTAGAACCCTTCCTCCCCGAAACATGAGTATTATTGATTTTATGAAATTGTTTTGGAATTTGTTATGAGATTGTTGTTTTGTCTTGCATTGATTTGTTGGTTGTTTTAATGATTGATAGCATGAAAGAATATTTGTTAGCTTGGGTGGCCGAGAAGGCATGACCTAGGTCGAGGACATGAGAATGTGAGGAGCATGATTGTAATCTCGGAGAGGTTACGTGTTGGGATAGAAATATACCTAGCATATGCTTGGTTGACACACGGGGTTATGAAAGACCAACTTGGGATGTCACATCACCACTCGAAGAAGTAGTTGTGAGGCTAAGTTAAAGTTAAATGGTTAGACGTGCGAAAGTCCTAATCGTTTCACAGTAAACCACAACATAATTGATTGCCCGCGACTAGAAAATTAAACTCCTCGCTCACAATGATGCGGTGAGGCTAGATTGCCGTGTTAAGAGGCTCGAAAGACCATGAACATGCGGTCTAATTATGTGAAATAAAAATTGATAGTTACATGCTTATTCCATTGCAAATGTTGAAATAGCATGATTATACAGAAGTTTAACTCTATATTTGCTCTAGGTAATTTCGAGAATATTTCGTTGACCCAAACTTAGACTTAATTATTCTTCAATCGAAAATGTCTATCACAAACACTTTAGATATTTAAGATCACATTAGAAATGGATAGTTAGAGGAATGGGTCCGGTTCACAGTAGGTTCGACATTCAAGTTCTTAAAAAGAGCCACTATATTACTTACCCGATAGTACACTTGGGTGCGCTGTTAATGAAAAAGTGTTAATTATTAGCTCGATGAGGGCTAAAAAATGCTTAATCGGGATATGGATTTCCTTGGATAGTCTTATGCGCTTGAGTAGATGGAGCGGTCGTGAGAGAGAGAGAGACCAAGAAGGCTAGGACAACAGTTATAGGTTCTCTTAGTAGAGACGAGGTGGTGGACATCGCCAGCCTATCCCGCTAGTATCGTCGGCCATATCGTTAGTTATGAGTGTGCCATAAAAATCTAGGAACGACCCAGAGGGCGAGCATCGGGCTCCTGAGCGAGCGACGGAGCGCGATTCCAGTATCCCAGATTTGAAGTAAGTGTGGCCGAGAGACACACGGGTTAGTGTTAGGCGGAGTACGGGTGCTAGCTTTGGGTGTAGGAATCCCGAATATGCTTAGAAGATTGACCCGGCCCGGCTAGATAGGGCCATGATAGGGGGTCGAGGCCCATCTTCGATTCGGCAACTCCACCCACACCTAGCTCGGCAACGCATCTACTGAATCTTGAGTGGCGGACTAATGGCAAATAGATTGTATGCCTAGCATCTGTAGGGAAGCCGGAGTCCTCCCCGAAATAGTCAACTGGTATGTTACAAGTTTTCCACCTTGATGTATATGCTTTGTTAGATCCCGGGGACTACTTTAATGCCCCAAGGAGCCTTATGTTGCTAGTAACCGGTCGGTCTGAAATCCTATCGAGATCCCTTCTCGAGTCTCTAGTCCAATCGGTGATTCGGTTATAGCTCGATGAGTGTATAGAAATTGCCTGTCCGCAGTCCTTCGAGTCACCTCCAGCAGTCTGAGTAGAATTTAGCCATGATCGATTTTGATGTTATCCTCGGCATGGATTGGCCTATTTTCATGCTATGCCTCGGTTAATTGTAGAACCCGTGCAGTAGAGTTTGGATTTCGGTAGGCAGTCTTAGAGTGGAAGGAGTAGTTGATCGTGCCTATAGGTAGTTTCATTTCCTACCTTAAGGCCAAAGATGATTGCTAAAGTTGTGTATACCATCTAGTTAGGGTTAAGGATGTTACGTCGAAGACCACGACTATCTAGTCGGTTCAGTAATATATAGGTAACCTCTTGAATTCTTCCCAAATGATCTACCAAGAATCTTTGTAACACCTGACAATTTGAGTGATAAAATTATTGGCACGAGGTAGGACCCCAAGAGTACATAACAGCTAAGAGGAAATGTTATAGTTATTTTGAGTCACTCTATGGTTGTATTCATATTGGACGTCGATCAAGTTGTAGAACAAAAATTGAGACAAAGTTATCGCAAAATTTCTTGAGTTCTTTGAAATTTAGGTCAAAATAATCTGAAACTTTTCTCCCAATCTATAAGAGTTAAAGTGCATCCTATCAATTTAAAGATCTATGAGTCTAGTTCCCATTTCATCAAACCGTTGGTCAATCCAACTTCATAGTAGATATATATTAGCATTTCGCCGAGACAGAGCAACGAGGCGTCACAAGGTGGAAGGCGGTGGAGGACTATTAAGTCCATTTGTTCGGTGCTGCTTCATTCTCATTTCTTGGGCTTCCTCGAACATAACTATCCACTAAGGTTTTCTTGATGGTTTGGGGCTGGAAGCCATGGGTCAACATGATTTTGGTAACCGGGAAGTGAGGGTAGCATTAATAGTCGTCGTTTGGTGTCTTTTCCGGGCTGTTTGTGGCTGTTTCGTGGTGAAACTTTTGGTAAGCCTTCTTCATTGCTCTCCTTAGTGTTTAAGGTTGGTTATAGGTGTGTTCACCTCGGTAGGTTGTTGTCTCGGAGTTTCTACCGTCAATTCCTATGAATCTTATCGTGTAAGCCCCGTTTGTCTTGTTTTGTTATTATGAGTTTGTATTGGCGTCATTTTGGAAGAATATTGGACTTATTTTAGGTAGTAGGTATATGGTGTTGAAAGCTCAAGTTCGTATAGGCTTAAAGTTAAGGTATGTTAGGTTTGTACCTCCCTTTGTCGGGCGTGAATTTCATAGAAGTCGTTGTTGTCCGTGTTGACATGTGTTAGTTGTTTTGTGATGGCTTGTGTTTTTCTATTATTGAACTATTGTTACGCATTTATATAGTGATAATGGTGTGTTTAAGTTACTAGTTTGTTTTGTGGCTCGGTCTTGAGTGCGGAGAATCGTAGTCATGGTAAATTATTAGGCTCGTGTCGAGAGGCGGAGTGTGTGAGTGTGTGGATTCTTTGTAGCAAGTTGTGGGATGTTTGAGTGAATAATATTAGGTGATTATATTGTCAAGTGAATGAGGTATTACGTGGTTAAGGTCAAGGGTCGCGATGATCTTTTGTTATATTTGAATCGCTTAATCGTGTCGATGGCACGTGAGTCGTGTGACACTTTCCAGAGGCTGGTTTGGCCTGTCCACTTGATGTTAGTGGTGAATAAAGTGGCTTGTGGTCTGTTTGATCATGTATTATTGTTTTTGATTGTATTATTAATGTTGTGTTTGAGTCCTTATGGATTGTGAGATGCGATGCACAAGAGTTGTTCCGTTTAGGGTCGAGCCCGGAGTACCTTGTGGCTTGTGAATGCAGAGCGCCGCGAGTATTCCATTGAGATTTGAGCCCAAGGAATGAAATGACCTATGGGGTTGAGAATGATTTCCTCCTTAGTGTCGAGAGTGTTCAGACATGTTTGAGCCTTACGTAGTGCGGTGGTTCTCCCGGATGGATTGATCTCCGCTAACTAGACGGCGAAATTGTCGTGGTCTTGATTGATGATGTTGATTATTTGGTGTTTACTTGTGATTTATTTGGCATTATATTGTGGTTGTTGTTGGTGTTATTTGTTATCTGATAGCAGTGGAGGCTAGATGTTGGCGGGTGTTAGCTAAGGCCATTGAGAGGTCTAGGCGATGACGGTGATACGCGTAATGCGCTGAATTGCCTCGTGTTGTTATTTACTTTTGGACTTATCGGGCTTATGGGGGCGGGTAGGTTGTTTGTGGTTTCATGTACTTTCAGGCTTATGGGGGCAAGGTAGGTTTTATGTGTTTTACTTAAGTTGATTCTCATATACGCAATATTTGGTATATCTATTGATCTCTAATCTTAATCTTCCAGTTGTTTACGCCTTTCATGCTCGGTACATTATTTTGCGACGCCATAGTCGGGACCTTTGCGTTCATGCGAGGTGATGGAGGGCATTAGATCGAGTTTTGGGTTCTTGAAGAGAGTTGGCGAGTCGGTGTGCTCAGTTCTTTTGGAGTTGCCAAGGTTGAGTTATGGGTAGTTCGGGGCCTTATCTGGCAGTTAATTTCTATTACAGTTTTAGAGGCTCGCAGACATTTGTTGTGGGTGTAGTGTCATTGTTATAAGCCGGGTGGGTCATATTTGTATGTTCTTCCATTCTATGGCCTCGGCGGCATATTGAATTTATTTTCTTGGTTGAGTCGATGACTAGCTTCACTAAAGTCCCATCATCTCATTACGATTGTATAGTTATTGTGTTGTTGAACCTCATTGGTTTCCGGCCTTTGTTTTATATTTTTGGGAATCCCGGGTATGCTCATGCTCGGGGGTGGCCTTGGGTGCCGATTATGCCTCCCGAGGTTTTGGGGTGTGACAAATCCCTCCCCGGCGGGAGATCGATTTTAGTATTGACCTTCTTCCGATATGCGGCCCTATATCCATTCCTCCTAAAAAATGGCTACAGCTGAGCTAAAGAGTTGAAGGAAGTTGAGGGACCTTCTAGACAAAGGATTCATCGGGGCTTTAGCAAATCCCCATGGGTGCACTAGTTCTCTTTGCCCAAAAATAGATAATTCTCTTTGTATGTCTATTGATTATCGGCAATTGAACAAAGTTACCATCAGAAAGAGGTATCCCTTCCCCCAGAATTGATGATTTGTTTGACCGAACTACCGGTGTTAAGTGCTTTTCGAAGATAGATCATATGCGAATACCATTAGCTCGGGGTTGATGACATTCCAAAGACAACCTTTAGAACTTGGTATGGTCACTACGAGCTTGTAGTTATGTCATTTTGACTAACGAATGCTCTGAAGCTTTATGGATTTGATGAGCGAGTTGTTACACCAAAATTTTTTATGATTATGTGATGTTTATATGTCATATTAAGAGAATTAAGTATTTATGTTGGTGGTAGGTGAGGAGGAAATATGTGTAAAGGAAAAGCAAAGAATGTGAGAAGTTTGTAAGTAAGGGTCAACTTTAAACGAACATATATCCAAATATATATTGATTCGGGATTCTATAGCCTATCGGAAATGAAAGGTATTTGAGTTTAGTTTACAGTGAAAAAAACCACTTGTCAATCGGAGTTCAGAGTAAAAAGTTATGCTTGTTTGGAGACAACATGTTGGCTAGGAAAGTGCCATGCGCCCGGGCGTCGAGACGAGGCCCGGGCGACCAGTATAGCACACAGTGAGATATTTTTATTTTTATCCGGTATGATATCTTAAAATTTGGAGAAATTTTATTTTACAACGGTATGGTATCTTGGCCCAGGTTATTTTATTTTATGACATGGTACACTAGTGGAGATATTTTATTTTACCCGGTATGAGTACACCAGTGGAGAGCATCTTTATATGGTTTTATGTGGTCGGCATTCTGCTTGACATTACGATTATAGTTTTCTTATGCATTACTTGGTTGCATTTGCACTTGATGTGTGACTTATTGTCGGGTTTAGTTTCTAGATTCCAAGTTGTTACTATTCCTTATTTACGGCTCGATTATCATTGCTATCCTATATGTTTACGGTTTCGGCCTTACATACTAGTACATTTCATTTGTCTGCGTCCACCGCTGAGGATCTATGTTCGTGCCGCAGGTGCATGTAGAGGTCGGGATTACCAGTTATAGTAGCGGTTAGAGATCGGCGGATGTGTTGGTATGCTCCTTTCTTTCTAGAGTTAAGACTGCGGTTTTTGTTTCGGTTAGAGTTTTGAGATGCAATTATAGGTAGGTCGGAGCCTGTTCGACCACTCGGTCAGTATTTACTCTTTAGAGGCTTTGTGGACTTAGTGTGTACGGTATTGTCGGTTTGTGACCTTGTCGCTTTTTTGTTGTTTGGTTTAGCATACTCATAGCCTTGTTTGCATTTCGATTGTTTACCTTTGTATTCTTTGAGACATTATAGGTCTAGTTTGTTCTCTAGTTGATTATGGTGCTTTGGATGGTCTAAGTGTTACGATTCTGAGATGTCATATAGCCCAGGCCTCCCAGATTAATCAGTATCGGAACCCGGTCTTTACACTCCCTTCCCCGGTTGAGGCATGAAAAACTTGGTATCGAAGCGAGTCGTATCCCTAGGGAGCCCACAAGTCGTGTCTAGTAGAGTCTTGCTTATGGGTATGTTGTGCACCATACTTATAATCGAGGCTACGGGCATTTAGGGTTGTTTCACTTTGTTCATTAATAGATCGTGCTATCGAGAAAAATGTAAGAGGTGTTTGAAATCTATATTATGCCTATGTTTGAAATTCACCTCTAGTAAGAGCGAGATAGCTGTAAGAGATTGAAGAGGCTCAAGGTGAGTTTTATTTTACTCCCGTGTTAGAGTTCTCTAGTTCGATCCCGAAGGCTACCATGGGGAGGATTCGGCCCCTCATGTTTTCCTAGTTTCCCGTTGTAAGAGTCGGGAAGAGGTAAGTTGTTTATCCCTCGGCACAGCCAAATATATCAAAGGACAATATTTTGAGAAATCATTTCGAGTTAACCCGAATAGTGACATTTAAAATCAGTTAAAAATTAATGGTAGGGTCGAGGAGCTTTGAGTGCTCACAGTGCCCGTAGGTTTTGAGCCTAAATCTAGCCTTTACCCAGTTCAGTACTTTCCATGGGAAATCCAATGAGTTCGAGAGTCGGTAAGTTTTTGTATCTAAACGGGTAGCATGAGTATTCACGAATATAGTCTCCGGTTTAATTCTTTGGCCCAGTAATATGTTTTAGATAGGGTGCGAGAATACGGGATAGAGTGTATCGATTGTATTGAGTTTGGGACATACGATTACGAGAGTGTGTTTGGGAATGTCTAGCCATATAGAAATGACTATGCTCGGATGCTAGTATTTTCTCAAGACGGACGATGCGATTCCTGATCTCCCAAATGCGACAAAGAAGTAGAACGAGTAGAAAACCGGTGATACGACTATTTAAGGACCCTCGTAGTGCTTGGAGACCCTAGCCATCCAGACATTCAGATTTTCCTTGGTCGGAGTCTCTACTTTGTCCCTATTAGACTAGTTCTTTTAGCCCCGTTTTCAAAGATAGGCGGCGACGAACGTAGTAAAAGCAAAGGTAAAAAGCAACGAGTTTGACACTGATTCTATATGTTAAGTGGTTAAGTTGTGATTTTCATCTTTTTGTCCATGATATTTCCTAAAGATATGAATAGAAAGGTGGTATTGGAGTAAATCATAACTCCCGTGGTAGTGTATAAATTTTCTTAAGGTTAGAAAAATTCTGCAGGTGGTACTAAAGCATGCCTATCATACGTCGAGATAAATAGATGGAGTTGAGTAAGTACGATTTGATATGAAATGATAGTAGAAAGAGGATGTTCTTACGAAAAGTGGAATGTATGTATATGACACAAGATAAGTAAAAGTTAAAGATATTTATTGGCTAAAGTGACGGCTATCGGTATAACGCTTCATTCGGATGAATGATTTTAGGGGAAGGATGTTACACCCCAAAAAGTTTTTGATGATTATGTGATGTTTATATGTCATATTAAGAGAATTATGAATTTTTGTTGGAGTTTGTAGGTAAGGAGGGAAACATGTGTAAAGGGAAAAGCGAAGAGTATGTAAAGTTTGTAAGTAAGGATCAACTTTAAACGGACATATCTCCAAATATATAATGATTCAAAAGTCCTATAACCTATCAAATGAAAAGTATTTGAGTTTAGTTCTGATGAAACAAAAAAAAGCGCTCGTCAATCGAAGTTCGGAGAAAAAAGTTATGCTTGTTTGAAGAGAGCAATGTCGGTTGGGAAAGCGCCCATGCGCGCGGGCGCAGAGACAAGCGGGCGGCGGGCATCATTCATGCGTCGCACGGCTCATGCGGTCACCACCCGAGCCTTGGCCAGCCACCTATATGAAGTAAATTTGAGCTAGAAAGCTCACATTTCTCGCCGTTTTTACTTTATTTTTATAATTCGGAGGAGTGAGAGCTGCATAATGGTGAAAACAAATCGGTAAATTGTATGGATATGTCAAATTTCCTTACAGTCCAAGCTTGGAAAGGGTTTCTTATGTTGTGAGCTTCTAATCTTCTAGTTGTTGTGTTTTTGGCTGTTAAGCTACTGTGTTTTGGGCAGTAGGAGGTGAGTCTACCTCCGTCTTGGTGAGGCGGGAGTGTAAAGGAGGTAGTGTTTTTACTCTTAAGAATTCTCATGAATTAACAAGTTATGTTGGAAGTGAAGTTGACATGTGTTTTATGGGGGTGTGTTCTTTGCGTTTTGGGAGCATAGTTTGCTACCTTTTTGGAATAGTATATGGCTGAAGAGGAACTCCATATGGGCAGGGGTTATACACAAGTGAAAGATAAGTGTTCCTACTTGGTTTATCGGTTAAAATTCGCAAGCTAAAGTAAGGAAATGAAATGAAATCGATATGTGTTTATATGATATTTGACTGAGGTTGCTGCCCATTTTGGGAGGTTGTCATAGCTATATGAATAAATTTATCCAAAAGTTGGAAGGAATACACCACACCTTTGTGGAAGTTAAACACCCAAAGTAGGTAAGCGAAACTCTCTTAGTGCCTCGAAGTTTAAGACGCCTAAGGTATGAGGAATTGCTGAAAATTATTTTGTGATGTGGCTGTTTTGTTGTACATTTTTGGGACATGAATTGTGGCCAGGAGGCTGGGCACAAACCAGTCTCATTCCATGAAGTGTAAGTAAGGAAGTTGAAGGTGTCGTATTTGCTATCAAGTGGAAAATTGGCTAAAAGACGCGGCGAAGTGAGGTATGTAATGTCGTCCCTATTCTTATTTTAAGCACGAAATCTTGTTGTTGATGGGCCAATGTTCCTACGTTTTGAGTTCCTATTGAGTCATACATGATTCTACCCAAAGTATTAGAAATACTTCATAGAAAGCTTGAAGAGTTAAATATGCTTGAAGTGAGCGAGCGTGAAGTGAAAGGTGTATTGTTTACAATTATTGTCGTTAGTTGTAAATCGAGTGAAGTCCCCTCGACATGGGCACTGTGACCGGGTCCCTTTATATTTTTCATGCATGTGATATCAAATGTGTACAAAATTCTAGTTTCTACGTGAAATTGGTAAAAAGGGCAAGACGACGACATGCCAACGAACTTAACGCTAGAAAATAATTTTAAGCTAGATAAAGCTAAATGAGAATAACAAAATGGAAATTCCTTACAATAGTTATCCAACCTCTTATGAACGTGTTCTAAAGTTTATAAGTCCAAGAGGAGATTCCTTGATTTCTCTCCCTTTAGCTGAGCTAGTTAACGGGTTCTCGAACCAGTGATATGTTGAACTTGAAAGATAGAAGTCGAATGTGTAAATTATTGATATTTATGAAACCATCTTTATGGGTAGGTTATACATAGTATTTTAATGTTAACGAGTTATATGAAAATAAATATATATTTACGCTTATGATTACATTCAAGATACACGCTAGGGCAACAAGAATTTTCTTTAGAATGTCGTCATAAATTTCTTGGAAATCTTGTGCTATACGAACCTCACGAGAGTCATCAAGGCATTAAGTTAAATAGTAATATAAATACGTTATGTGGTAATGATACTTGAATATTATGTGACAACCTTCTATGAATCGAGTTAAGAGTTGAACGTTTGTAAAAAAGTAACTTAAGTTAAAGAAAGCTCTCTGCTATACCCCTATTATTAAGTTATCGATTCTAAGTGTTTGAAATTATATTTCATGTTTGAAAAGGGTAATTCTACTAGGAGCTTCTAAGTCGTTTATAATGATGTAAGATTTCTTAGCTCCGGTTAATTACAAGCGGTGTAAGTCAATCCGGCGTCGTCGGTACGATTATAAATATGTATTTGCCTATAAGGCAGCACTTGGAGATTGCTTATGAATTCTCAAATTAAAAAAAAATTCCAAATCACCAGTTAACTTAAGTAATGTCTTCCGAGTTGCTAAGTTATGTTGAAATTGTGTTATGCTAATCTAAGAAGTTTCAAGAGATCATATTCCAAGAATCATGCTAGTGTCTCGGTCAAGAGTATTTGAAGTTTCTAAAAGTTAGAGCTCAAGTCTTTATAAGTCTTTCCAGTAAAGTCTTGTATATATGGTCTTCATCTCATAACATATAGTTGAATTAACGATTTATATTCAAGTCATACATCTATATGTTTAGCTCTCGTTGAGTTACCATTTTAATTTCCTAAATTAAGAGGAGAGATTCTCCCATGTACCAACGTTCCTAATGTATAAGTAAGTATAAGCACAAGCTATGATAATGATTAGTTAATCTTAGAACTTCTAATCCCAGGAAGTCTCCTGGAGGTCACTCACTTAACTAAATACGAGATTATACGTTATACGAAGTATCATACGTTGTATGCAGCAATTGAGCTCTCAGCTCTATTATATGTTAAGCGTTATGACAAATAACTCCAAGCTCCAGTTATAAGTCTCATGTTTTCCTGAAAATAAGACAAATGGTGAGAAGCATGTCTGCTCATCGACGTGATATGTTTGGCAATGAAATTCCAATTTATAGTTGTCTATACAATTAAAGGAACTTGCTTATTGGGAAGTATATATATGTAGTTTCCAGATATCCAAGAATTGTATAGAAATGAGAATCTATGTTAGCCACACTCTAGCGATACGTTAAATTGGTAAGACCATCTATAGGACATTGCTTATAAGCCTACTAAAGTTTTTATGTTGTCTAAACCTCTGAAGGTCCGTCGAGTCAGGTTGACATATTTGTATATATTTGATGGCTTTATGTGATATATGTGCATATTTTCTAATTTTATGTTTATATGTGCTTTCAGCTTTGCATTTATATGTTACAAGAGACTTTATAACGGCCCACGATTAAGCATTTGTTATTTCAATGCTACATGTGTTAAATTATTTCAATTATAAGCTTTGTCAATCCATTCATGATTATGATTGAGAATATTTTTATTTCACCACTGGTATAGCTGCATTGGAATGTTTTTATTTTACCTCGGTATAGCTGCCCCGGGTAAGGAGATATTTTTATTTTTACCGGTATGATACACCGAATTGGAGATGTTTTATTTTACGGTATGGCACGCCGAGATGGAGATATTTTTATTTTACCCCGGTATAGTATACCGGCTGGGATATTTTTATTTTTACCTAGTATGATATACGGCTAGAGATATTTTATTTTATCCGGGAATGGTACCCAGGCGACATCTTTATATGGTTTATGGTCGGGCGGCACGCCGACGTGATTATAGATTTTCTTGTGCATTACTTGGTTGCATTTGTCCTTCGGTATTGACTTATTGTTAGGTTTTGATTTCTAGGATTCTGAGTTTTCTTATTCCTTATTTAAGCTGGATTATCATTTGCTATGTATATATTTACAATTTTCGGCCTTACATGCAGTACATTTATTCGTCTTGATGTCCCTTCGCACAGGGACACAACGTTCGTGCCGCGAGGTGCGGGTAGAGGCTCGGGATTTCCGGTTACGGTAGTAGTTCGTAGATCGGCGGATGTGTTAGTATGCTCCTTTCTTTCGGGAGTTAAGATGCAGTGTTGTTTTAGTAAGAGTTTTGAGATGCGATTATAGTTAGGTGGGTCTGTTTGACCCTCGGTCGGTTACTCTTCCAGAGTCTTTGCGGACTTAGTATTATGCAGTGTTAGCCAGTTTGTAGCCTTGTCGGCTTTTACATTTGTTTAGTTTAGCATACACCGTATCCTTTTTGCATTACGATTGTTTACCTTATTACTAAGACATTATAGGTCGGTTGTGCTCGATTGGTGCTTGACAAGGTCTGGATGGCCTAAGTATTACATTTACAGATGCTATATGGTCGTCGTCCGTCCCGATCAGTATCGAAGTCTGATCGCCCTCCCCCGGTTTGGGGGTGTGAAAAGGATTTCAGGCCATACTTGGATATGTTCGTGATTGTGTTTAGATAAAATCCTTATATACTCTCGGGCCGAGGAGGAGCATGTCGCTCATCGAGGTGGTGCTACATACCCTCAAGGATCGCCGGCTATATGCTAAATTCAGAATTTGCGAGTTTTGGTTGAACTCGCTGACACTTTTAGGTCATGTGGTGTCAAATTGAGGTATTTAGGTAGACTCTCGAAAGTGAAGTGATAAAGAATTGGCCCAAACCGGTTAATCCTTTAGAAATTCGGGTAGTTTTCTTAGATTTAGCTGGGTATTATTAAAGATTTGTTGAGGGTTTTCATCCATT
Source organism: Datura stramonium (assembly GCA_018107945.1). Taxonomy (NCBI): domain Eukaryota; kingdom Viridiplantae; phylum Streptophyta; class Magnoliopsida; order Solanales; family Solanaceae; genus Datura; species Datura stramonium. The sequence goes on along the minus strand of JACEIK010002123.1, from coordinate 213,608 downwards.
CTCAGTCCATTAACTAATTTGACCCCGGAAAGAAAGTAAAGTTTCAATGGTCGGAAGCTTGTGAGAATAGCTTCAGTTGAAGAACTCGACTCATCTCGGCATCGGTGTTAACCCTACCGAAGGTACCGGTGGGTTTGTGGTATGTGTGATGCTTCAAGGATTGGCCTTGATTATGTATTGATGCGGCATGGTAAAGTCATAGAATATTCTTCGAATGTTGAAGGTTCATGAAAAAGAATTACTAGACTCATGATCTCGAATTAGTAGCGGTAGTATTTTCCTTGAAGATTTGGAGACACTATTTGTATGGGGTCCATGTGGATGTGTTTGAGGACCACAAAAAGACTACTATACGTGTTTACCCAAAAGTTTGAATCTCGCCAAAGAAGGTGGTTGTAGGCTATAAGGATTATGATATGAGTGTCCTTACCACCCAGGAAGGCTAATATAGTAGCAGAATGCCCTTAGTACGCTTTCTATGGAGAGTGTATCCCGTGTAGATGAGGAGAGGAAGAAGTTGGTGAAGGATGTTCATCGGCTTGCACGGTTGGGATTTCTTACGGTTGACTCGACCCGGATGATGGTGTTATTGTTAGAAACGGGTGATCATCCTTGGTGACCGATGTTAAAGATAGGCAAGATGGAAAGATCCTATTTTGGTAAATTCAAAGGAATTCGTTAGAATCGAAGATGAGAAGTCTTCTCCAAAGGTGGAGATAGTGTGCTTGATATAAGGGTCATTTGTGTGTTTAGGATGTCGATGATTTAAGGGAGCGGATGTTGCATGAATAATATGGTTCCAAATATTGACACATCCCGGAGTGCCACCAAGATGTACTGTGACCCAAGGGAAGTCTATTGGTGGAATTGCATGAAGAAAGGACATAGCGGGAATTTGTGGCCTAAGCTGTCCCGATTGTCAACGGAGTAAAGGTTGAGTATCAGACACGGAGGTTTGCATCGGGATATTAACGTCCTACTTGGAAGTGGGAAAAATATCAATATGGACTTCATTACAAGTTTGCCTCGCACTTGTCGACGGTATGATCCATTTAGGTGATCGTGGACGGAGTTGACCAAGCGGCTCGCCACTTTATCCAGCCATCGATTCGAAGGATTATACCAAGTTGTACATTCGAGTGCTTCGGTTGCATCGTGCCCTTGTCCATCATATCAGATAGAGGTACTCGTTTAGCATCCAATTTTGGAGACCGTTTCAAAGGAACTTGGTACTCCAGTAAAGCTTAGCACGATGTCTAAATCCATAAGCGATGGTCGAGTGGAGCGGACTACTTAGACTCTCAAGTACATGTTGAGAGCATGTGTGATTGATTTCAAGGGTAGTTGGGACAATCATTTACCTCTCGTGAGTTTTGCATATAAGCAGCCTATTTCACCATTCCACGACGATTCGAGATGGCTCTGGTTTGAGGCTCTCTACAGGCGGAGATGTAGGTCGCCTATTGGTTAGTTTGAAGTCGGTAAGTTGCAATGATAGGACCCGAGATTGATACATGAGGCTATTAAGAAAGTTCATCTTATAGGGACAGGTTAAAAGCATTTCGAGTCACCAAAGTCCTATGCGGATGTGAGGAGGAGGGCTCTTGAGTTTGAGGTTGATGATTGGGCGTTTATGAAGGTGTCTCCCGAGGAGTGATGAGCTTTGGAAAGAAAGGAAAACTAATCCCCCGCTATGTTAGCCCATTACCGGATTATGTTACGTGTTGGCAAGGTGGCCTATGACTTGGAGTTACCCTCGGAAATTGAAGCCCGGTTCTTCTTGTTTTTCATGTATCGCTTTTAAAAGTGTTTGGGTGATCAGTTCTAGTTGTTAGGTGGAGAGTGTAGGTGTGAAGGACGGCCTTAGTTATGAAGAGGTCTTAGTGGAAATCTTGGATCGAGTTCATAAGATAAGGAACAAAAGTAAGCAGTTAAGGTTTTGTGGAGGAATCGGCATGTTGAGGGATCTACGTGGAAGACGGGCGAGATATGATGGCTAAATACCAGTATCTATTCCCTTCAGGCTGAGTTTTCGGCTTGAGGTATTAGTTTCTTCCTTAATACTCTATTCGATTACATGTTGACTCATGTACCTCGGTTTCTTTCATGTCAAAGTATGTATGTATGATTCATAGAATTCAACTCATCCGTAGCCAGTTCGGTTCGGAGCGTCATTTCGTCGGCTTTCGGCTTGATTGATTAGTATTTGAATATGATAATTGAATTTCTGCTTTTCTATATGTTTTCATATTCGAGAATGAATTTTCCAAGGGGAGATATTTTTAATGCATCGGAAATCCTAAGATCGGACACAGGAGTTGAAACGAGAGAAAAATAAGTTTTACGAGTCACGAGAGCAGGTCGTCCTGTGACCCATCGGGACAGACCACGAGTCATTAAGTGACTCGTGGGTGAGGTTTTGACTTGAGTTTTGAAATTCAAGTGTTTGGGTAACCATGAGTAGAGTGGTTAGCACCACAACTCGTTGAGTCAATCATGATCGAGATGAGATGAAGGAAGGAGAAAATGGCGTGTTGGAGATGGGTCATCACCACGATTTGGGTGCACCACAGTCGTGGTGTCCCGAGTGTCCCGAGTTGAGATTTTCCGGTCTGCCGAGTGATGGATGGCGAGGCCATGACCGTGGCAGGACGACTCGTCCCGAGTCCATCATTGGGATTGTGATCTAGTTTTCCCGCCCCGAGTTTAGTAAGGGCTTTAAGTAATTCCTATGATCTTAAGGCCTCGCTTCATTCGTTTAAGCTCACGAATAGTGAGTTTTAAGAAGAGTAAGTTCATTCTAAGACATTCCCACCCCAATACGTGCATTGCAATCTTTGAGGTTTTGAGAGGGTGATCAAGTCTAGTCCTTCCAAGTTCTTCCTCAGCTCTTCTTTGGGAAATCAAGGAGATTGTAGAATCGGATTCTCTCGGGTATGTAGGGTTATGAATGGGTGAAATTTTTCACACCCATGCCCAATCCCTCTCTAATTTATGAAAATCTACATGTTGATTCTATGGGGTTTTAACGCAATGCATGAATTTTCTAAGTTTCTACCATGGGTATGATCAAGCATGTTTCGATTGTTGAATTATGATTCGTAGGCAAAAATTTTAATATTTACAATTATAAATCATGTTTTCAAGTCTTATAAATTATGATGCCCATCCATGAAAGTTCATGAATGTTGAGATACATGATGTATGTTCAAGTATGTTGAGATATTTATGAGAAAAGCATGTTTTCAAGTTACCCGTATCATGATCATGTTTTCAAGTAGATCCAGTATTTTCAAGCATGTTTAAGCATTGGGTAAGCCCATATGTTCAAGTATGATTTAACCATGTCAATTAGCTTACCACATGGTTTTGGAGTCTAGACTCCCAATTATGTTCAGCTTGTGGTATGGTTTTACTTTCATGGCTCCTCATGTATGATTTGGATTTTATATGTATATGATTATTCGGCTTCGTCGGTAGACGATATGGTCGGCACCGTTGAATAAATGATGGAAACATATATGCATATTTTGGGAATGATGTCTAGCCACATGGTAGTAAGGAATTGATCCAACCCCTATGCCTCCGAACTACGAGCCAATGTAGGTATGTTCGAGATTATTCGGGACCTCGCTTGTGAGCTTTCCCTTGCCCCGAGGGACTTGATTTGATATAGATATCATGGTAGCGTCCTTAGCCTTGGCAAGGTTTTGGACGGCTACTGCCCACTTGAGTGTGATAGTCGGGACCACGTAAGCTACATCGTGGTAATGTCGATCGGTTATATAGCCAGTCTACACCATTATTATCATGATTTAGGTTATGCATGTACATCGAGTCATGATATTATGTTTCGCGGGTTTGACCCAATGTTCGGTCTTACTTATGATTATCGGATTTGTCTTTGGGTCATTCGATTGATTATGTTGGTCGTGATTTCGAAAATAGCATCACAAGCCACACTCTCGAGATTCTTATCTTGATTATGTTTTACATTATGCATGTTCAATGATTTTACTTACTTAGCAGTTTTACTGTTCCTTGCATACTCGGTACATTCCACGTCTTTGATCGCATACTTTATGTTCTATCATTTTATGATACAAGCCGATATCTAAACTCGGCCCCATCACTAGCTAGTTTTACGGAGTTAGCATCCAATCTCGGATGGTGAGTCCTCATTTCCCAAGGACCATTCCTTATCGGTTATCTTTATATTTTTAGTTTCGGGCTTAGAGAGTAAGTTGAGGTTTTGTCCCATCAACTCATCGAAATAGAGGTTTTCAAGCATAGATTGTAATCGGCTTGGTCCGTGTTTGTATTACGTGTTATGTTATGCTTAGACTGTATATTTATTATGATTGATCTTCCCCTTTATGTGATTGAGTTAGATGTTATGTTCATTCCATGGAGTCGACTTGGAGCCTCTCGGGGTTCTTGTCCTGTGTCTCGATCAGGGCCTCTTTGGGTTTACACTTGCAGTCTACCCCGATGCCTTACTTGTAGGATCGATAACTAGGGTTCATCCAAACGAATGTTTTGTCCCTATTAGATGACTATACACATTCTCAGGATAGGTCTCATGAGCGATTTCAATTCATTTATTGTAATTTGTATCAAATTAACTATCCTGCCCAGCCACAACTCAAGTCATACAATGACCCGCAAGAATCGAAGACTTTCTTGTAATCCTCTTTTCCTAATCTATACTTCTCTAGGTTCAACGAGTAAAATTTGGACAAGTCTTAACGTTACGCTTCGTTAAAAATATTAAAGATGAAGAATACAATATAAGTTTTAGTATTGGTTTGAGAATCACTTTGTGTAACCTAGTTCGTTAATTCTCATGGTTCCCCAATCCTAGTTGTGGAGGTTTTAGCCTTTCATGATTGTAAGATCGTTGTTAGCATTCATAGACAAACATAGTCATTGCTTACAAAGATAATTGAAAAAGAAAACCTACTTGATTATTGAAAAAAAATTGATGTTGAATAATTCAGAACAAGGGAAGAAATCAAAGCAAGAAAATCTCCAAGATTTGAATTAATGTTAACAACGACTTGTCTGATGAAAAACTTAATGTTCGATTCTACGTATACTCAGTGCGTCTCTCTACTAAAAATAACCTAAAAGTATTTATACAAATAATTGAAACCTTCTCCTAAGTAACGGGAAACTACCAAAAATTGTCACTGCCTTCACATAACAAGATTGTATGGATCGTACCTTGACTCGTACATTGGTTGGCTCTGGCTGAATATGGCTAGTGTTGACTTTAAGTACGACTCATACCAGAACTTACGAAGTCGTACAATCTTCCGTGGCTTGAACTTGCACTTGCTACCGCATTCTATGTTAACTTCCACGGATGGCTTGAGTACGACTCATACACAGTTACGTATCACGCTGACTCCTTCTGTTACACTTGAGTTCGCTTGATCTTCTCTTTTACGATCTTTTCACGGATTTCCTTGTACGGGTCTTAAGTAGATCTCACAACTTTTGATTGTCACCCATACTAAGACACTTGGCCTCCTCTGGAACTTTCAGAAAAGAAAGTCATGGTACGAATCGTACCATGAGCCTGCTTGTCCTTGCCTTACACTTTGCTCCTAGGTTTTCTACGATTCTCGGTCTGACTCGTAACATGATGGTACGCTCGTCTTGAAAAATTATAGCCTCTTTTGCATTTTCTCCATTTTTGCACACTTCAACTCCAACATCTATTTTTCTGGAAAAAAAAGTAAAAGTGTCTTATATCATATAAACACACCTAAGTCCATGCTGAGTTTCTTTAGTTTAAGTGTCGAAAGTGCGTAAATTCACGACACATCGGCCCAGACGATGAAATCGCTCAATCACTGCCACAAAATACTAATTCACAATCCAACCAAAACCTTTTGTCGGATTCTTTCCCAATCCATATGCTTTCTTCAAAATCTACCACCGAGTCGAAGCGACACCATGCTAGCCCTAATAGTCGCCGACAGCAGCATAGAAACTCAATCCAAACCCTTGACGACCCGGCCACATCATTGGATTCGGCCAGGATGGACAAGCGACTGCAGGCACCAATTTATAGCCTAGCTCACCCATATGCGGAGGGCCCGGGTTGGCTGAGACTCGAAATCACAAGCTAGTACCAATAATCTCAACGCGTATGAGGATATTTTTTGGTCGGTGTTATTATGTTAAGACGGATCGGGCAGGCGAGCTAGATTAGGATATGAGTTTTATTTTAAAAATGGGTCATTTATATTACTTTGGATTTTGTTAAATGGTATTAAAGATGAAAATTTTTATAATAGAAAGGTAAATATAACCCAATAGTATGACGAAGAATAAATTTAGTCAATTTTCAAAAGCAGAGAAATAATTTAACCTTTTTTCCAATTTTATATTGATATTCGTCCTCTTATGTATGCTAAAATGTTGATAGCGCCTGAAATATTGTATGTGTTTTCGATTTGGCAAAAACAAAAGAATGATATGGTTAAATTGTATGCTGTGAAAAGTCAATTTTGGACTGCAGGACTATTTTCTTCATAGATGATAGGCTGAGTTTGATAATTGCTAGGCCATGTGACCCTCTTGTTGCCTACATCTCTTCTTGTATAGTGCATAAGTTTTGTAATTTTCTTTTAACTAATGATTGTTGACGAGTACTTATTTAGTTGCGTAAAATTGGAGTTAAAAGGAACTGAATATTTTATTTTCTTTTTTCAGGTGTATGATATTTATATTGAAGCCCCAACTAATTCAAATTCACATTTCATAAAATTTATTTAAGAGAAAAATATTTCTTAATATTTTATGTTAGTAGTGAACTTTTTCTTTAATATTTCATGTTAGTTGACAAAAATCTTTTGATTGCATTCATAATTTTAGGGGGTTTTCTATATTTTTATTTCATTTTTCCATCTTAGTATCTAACGTGAAGTTTGATTTCTGGGACATTTTTGCTACGGTAAAATAATATTTGTGTAGTATAAGTCAAAATACATCTAGAATGGTAAGAAAAATATCCTCCCTACCCCCCAAGAAAGTAATTTAAAAAAGAAACAAGGGCATTATCTGGTTGACTAATTGGATCAATCAACTTTATATACGTGCACAAAACTCTCAGTACTTTTAAATCTAGTTTTACAATTTGCTAGATTTTCTATTCTAATACAGTCAACCTAATTTTTTTCTTTTGCGTATTTATCGAATACATAATAGACAGTTCAACGGTTAAAGTAAAAAGTAATAAGCTTTGGACAGAAGAACTAGATCGGGAGCAGCCGGCAAGGGAGCAAGTTGACCAACTAATAAATGTTTGAGTAGATTTTTATCCTAAAGGGCTCCATTAAAACAATTTTTGCAAATAGAAATGTTCTTCAAATTGCATAAGGTTGAGGTTTTTTACTAAGACATTAAATAGATGTTTTACTAGTAAATATCATAATTTTTTACAGAATTATTATATATTAACGTCTGTGTTCAAATCGGTAAAATAAAAAATATAATTAATATTTGAGATCACATAATTCACGTATCCTTTGTCACGCCAGAGTACACCACCTGAATGTAACACGCTACTTGAAGCCACAAGTGACCCCAAGTCAAGCCTGGTCTATCATACGGTATCCTAAATAAAACATGTATAGGAAGCTTTTTAGATTAACAACATAAGCGCTTTTAGAAAATAAAATCTAAGAGAAAAAAAATAAATTTTACAAAATGCGAAATATGAATGTGCTACATGCCGAAAGTCTTCCTAGCTGGTGATTCTTGGGACAAGCTGACTAACTCTAAGTAAATAAAGCGCCAAGATAATGAGAAATAAGGCCCTCGAATGATGAGTAATCACACTTCAGCCCCCTGGCGGAGGATGCGAAACGTGGGCTGGCATGACTGTTGAATGCAGAGCTATACTTTGTATCATGAAGCGTCTGACATAAAAGTATGCGCGTGCGAATGTCTTGAGTGGCGGGAGAAAACATAAATGAATACAAAGTCGAGCGAAATGACATGTAATGACCAACAAGCAAGCGATCGAGCTACTAATATATCTTGGAATGGTCAAAATGATCCTGTCTAGTGGTCAAAGATATGCCCCTAAATTACGAGAAAATTACACAGTACGCGATCTTGCATGCTAGTGAGATAATTTTAGAAGCCAGGCGAGCGAAGCCCGACTAGTGGGAGAGTACATACTTGACATATAACCACGTGAGCTAGACATGAGTCGATGTATACACCCACCGGTGAGTTAATATACTTTGCCAGAGTATAAAGGCATGGCTGGGTGATCACAAAAGTGCAGGGCCAATCGGGCAAAGTAATACTGTAACCTAGCTGGCAATGTAGTTCTGAGAACCACGGGTGCGGAACCCAGGCAGCTTGGTGCAATTCTACTCCCCTTTGAAACCTATCTTAGCTGCTAGTGATAGCACAGCCAGGAGCCCAATACTAGTCAAGGACATATAATTTGAAAGTACCACGAGAGTCTTATCGAACTTGATTACGGCGGGTTCTAGACTTGTCAAAGCTGCAACTTATCCGGCGTGGCGCAGTCTAAGAACAATTTGTAAGGCGAACTAGAGTCACGGGGATGGTCGAGCTATATATCTAAAATGTCACTTGGTAGCCTAATGGACCAGTGCAAGCGGATTACAGAGTCGGTCGATAGCTAGGAGGCACCAACGACACCTCGGGAAAAGGCGAAATCAAAGCGATCGATTGAAAATTTTGAATGATTACGAAGAGATTCTATGTTCTAAGCTGGTGAACTACTAAGCGGTAATAGAGAACTCAACTTATACCAACAACACGGGAATTCCATAGTATTGTGAAATCTCAAGATTAAAGAAATCTCATCACAGCAAAGCCAAACTCATTCTTATCATTTGCAATATTTGCTCATCATATATATAATAATTACAAGGAATTCGGCCCAAACATACTTCATTCGCTAAATGGGGAGTGTAAACAAGCAACCTTCATGCGAGAATTTAGGGCTTCAATTCACTTTTGTGAACATTGACAATTTAATTAGGGCTGATAAAGATAATATGGACAACCAACATGGATATTATTCGAGCGAAATTATACAAAAATCACATGGGAATTCATTCGTCGAAAGCTCGGGGCTAAGCATTAGGAAATTATGGGAAGATTTTGGGGGACACAAGGGAAGAACAATTCCATTGTAAAATTCCCACATACTTGACTAAAATCTCGGAAGAAGGAGCTTGAATCATTGCAATAGATGAGAAGCCCTAGTCTAGCTTGTGAGTTTTAAGGAGGAACTCTTCGATAACTTTCGGAGAATGGACGTTTAATTAGGAACTGATAAAGATAATATGGACACCAACATGGATATTATTCCAGGCGAAATTAACAAAAAATCACATGAAATTCATTCGTATTCGAAAGCTCAGGGCTAAAACTGATAGGGAAATTATGGGAAGATTTTGGGGGACACAAGGGAAGAACAATTCCATTGTAAAATTCCCACATACTTGACTAAAATCTCCCAGAGAAGGAGCTTGAGCTGTTGCAATAGATGAGAAGCCCTAGTCTAGCTTGTGAGTTTTCTGGAGGAACTCTTCGATAACTTTCAGAGAATGGACGTGGGAATTAGGGGAGGAACCATTCAAACCCCTTAATAAGTCTAAAATTACATCCAAAACAACATATTTTAAAGCTTAGAAGAGTAGGAAATTACTAGATAGCCCTTAGAAAATCCGCTGGTAAAAACTGCCAGGTGACCCTAACGGGTGACCTAACAGGTCGTGGTGGCTGACCTCGACTCATGGTCAATCCCATCAAGTACACTGCCTAGGCTCCCCAGTAGGTCACCACGAGGGACCTAACGAGTCATGGTCACCAGTCGTGGACCATACTGCCACACTTTTGAAGATTAAATGCAAAGCTTGATAACGGGTCACCTAGTCAGTCATTACCACTAACGACGACTCATTGTGACACTAGTTAGGTGCACTGGCTAAAAACTTATTAGGGTTGGCAACGGGGGACGTAACGAGCCATTACAGTTGACCACGACTCGTTGTTCCCACCCATCAAGTACACTAACCAACTTATAATTTCCTCGATCCAAGCCTGACTATGAGTGACTCAATGGGTTGTGGTCTGTGACCACGACTCGTGAAGTCTCTCATTGGGTGCACTGCTTTTTACTTTCAATACTTACTCCTTCTTCTCACGACTGGCCTAACAAGTCGTTGCGTCTCATAACGACTCATTAGGTGAGTCGTCCTGTAGCATTTCTGCAGCTTTTTCAGACTTTCTGATTTAAGTCCCGGATTTAGATTTTGAATTTCCGGGGCATTACGATCCTTAAGGAATTTAATCCTCTCATTGAACTCGAAGTTTTGGATTACTTCCTCCCAAGAAAAAATGAATATACCTATTAATGGTGTAGCAGTACCTCAAATACCGATAACTTCGTCGAACTCTAAGAGTAGTAATAAATCACACAACAGACTCGATTTTGTTTGTTTTAAAATATACAGAATGTTCAAAAAAAATTGTAAAAAATAAAGGTAAAAGGCCTTTATTTATAACCAAAGATCTGAAGTCAAGGGGTGTGAAACACTTGTTCAGATGGTGTCTGTATGAAATGGCTACCATTGGAAAAAGAAATAATTCAGTCTGACTTGTGTTGCACCTGTATTTCGCATGTGAGGACCCACGAACCGCAAGTGCAAACACAGGTCGAGATAGAATCCATTCAAGACATTATGTATGTCACCTACATTTCAAAGGTAAAGACTCGTCCCTGCATATGTAACACAGGTCCAAGTAGAATCCGTTCAGATTGCGCAAAATGGTCAACTTGTATTTTAAATAAATTTGATCTAAAAAATATACCAATCAATCAGATCATTTGACCAAATCCAAATTCAAATCCTAAGCCATAGCCGAGTCGAGCGACAACGACGGCGCGAGGGAAGACTTTCTTCTCAACTCTTTATTAGTTGAAAGATATTCTTCTCAATATAAGCATGAACATTTCTCTTTTCCCTACCAATGTGGGATAAAGTTTTTTTTACAAAGGAACTTTTCAACTTTCTCTTTCCTCCAACTTATTTTCCTCCATTTCCCAATTCACGCCCAAACCTTAACTCCAACAATCCCCTACAGAATGGGGAATGGCTATATAAAAATTTTAGTGCATGAAAAAAATTGTGTGATTCGTAAGGAAAAATTAATTGCATCTGGATAAGTAGATTTTCCCTTGAACTTTTCGTAGTGAATATATGTTGGATATACTCGATCAATCGGTAGATTTGATATCTTTGAACCTTTGAGCTTTGATGTATACCTAGACAACATAAGTCACATAATTAATCCTTTAACCATCTTAGGTTCTCATTGTTTTGTTCGTTTCAGCCATAAACACTACCTGATTTCATAAGTGCGTAGAAAATTGGCCTTACAGAATTCTCCTTGAAGCAGCTTACACTTCACACTTATATAGGTAATTTCTAAATGTGTTATCTCATAGATACACCATTTGACATACCCCGTGTCAAACTTAGAAATTATTAAAAAGTCTTTAGTGCTTTATCCTTATTACAAAATATTGTCTCATCATGAGAATGGACCAAAAGTTATTTTGACAATGTTGAACCGTCATCAATGACTTTTTTTTATCTCCTTGAACCTAGATCATGGTATCTCTATTCTTCTAGGTAGAGTTACCACTATGATGACTTTTTCTCGGCCATAGTCCCATTCCCTTCGATGATCTTTCAACCGCCTCTCTAGTTAGGCCTTTTGTAAGTGGATCTGATACATTATCTCTTGACTTTACATAGTCAATTGTGATAATTCCACTAGAGGATAGTTGTCTAATGGTCTTGTGTATTCATCGTATATGATGATATTTGCCATTATACATTGCACTGCCAGCCCTTCCGATTGCCGCTTGGCTATTTTAATGTATAGATATTGGAGCCAACGATTTGGGCCAGAATGGAATATCTTCTAGGAAATTCTTGAGCCATTCAACTTCTTCAGCAGCCTTGTCTAAAGCTATGAATTCAAACTCCATTGTAGAGCGAGCAATACATATTTGTTTGGATGACTTCCAAGATATTGCTCCTCCATCAATGGTAAAAGCATATCCGCTTGTGGATTTACTTTCAGTTGACTCGGTGATCCTATTTGCATCATATATCCTTCAACAACTACTAGATACTTGTTGTAATGCAAAGCAAAGTTTTGAGTATGTTTTAAATACTCTGAAACTCATTTCATAGCCATCTGATGACTCTGATTGGGATGTCTTGTGTATCCACTAAGTTAACTTAGTGCACAAGCTATATTTGGTTGTGTATAGTTCATGATGTACATCATACTTCCCAATACTTTAGCATAATCCAACTGAGACTTACTTTCACCTTTGTTCTTAGAAAGAGCAAGATTCACATCAATTGGTGGCTTTGCAATTTGGAAATCCAAATACTTTAATTTTTCAAGTGTTATTTGGATATAATAAGACTGAGACAATGCTTAGACCTTGAGGAGTTTTGTGGATCTTAATACCCAATATCAAATAAGTAACTCCTAAGTCTTTCATCTCAAATTTACTAGCAAGCATACGCTTGGTAGCATTTATGTTAGCAATGTCATTACTCATTATCAACATGTCATTCACATATAGACAAACAATGATGACTTGATTTTCAGTGTTCTTAATGTAAACGCATTTATCACACTCATTAATCTTAAAACCATTTGACAATATGGTCTGGTCAAATTTCGCATGTCATTGTTGGGTGCTTGTTTTATTCCGTACAAAGACTTTAAAAGTTGGCACACCTTCTTTTCATTTTCAAGAACTACAAACCCTTCCGGTTGTACCATGTAAATTTCTTTTTTCTAATCTCCAATTAACAAAACTATTTTCATATACATTTAATGGATTTCAAGATCATATATGGCAATTAACGCTATTAACACTCGAGTGGATGTGATTCTGGTTATCAGTTAGTATGTACCAAAGTAATCAAGACCTTCTTTTTTTTTAAATCCTTTGACTACAAGTTTTGCTTTGTATTTATCAATTGTGTCCTCGTCTTTAACCTTTTTTTTTTTGAAAATTTATTTGTAACCTAAAGGTTTGTTCCCTAGAGGAAGTCAATCAATTCTCATGTATGGTTATTCATTATAGATTCAATTTCACTATTGACTACATCTTTCCAATATTTAGCTTCCAAAGAAGTCATAGTTTCTTGAAAAGTTCGAGGCTCATTTTCCAATAAAAATGTTAGAAAATCTAGTCCAAAGGAAATAGAAGTCATTTGACATTTGCTACGTCTTGGATTCTCCTCATTAGGAATAATTTTTATTATCTTTTCCCGAGGTCATTTAGATACTTCAATAGACGACTCACATTTCTATTTATACGAATATATGTGTTCAAAAAATTCAGCATTGTCTAATTCCATTACCGTATTAACATGAATGTCAGGATTTTCTGATTTATGAACTAGAAATCGATATGCTTTACTGCTTGTAGCATATCCTATGAAAACACAATTAATATTTTTAAGTCATATCTTAATCCTTTTGGGTTTAGGAACTTGTACCTTAGTCAAACACCCCCTCACTTTCAAGTATTCAAACTTAGACTTTCTTTCTTTCTATTTTTCGTACAGAATGAATTGTGTTTTGCTATGAGGCACTCGATTGTGTATTCTATCAGCCGTAAGGATAGCTTCCCCCCATTAGTTCTGAGGTAAACCAGAACTTATCAACAAGGCATTCATCATCTCCATTAACGTCCTATTTTTTTCCGCATTCCCGTTAGATTGTGGTGAATAAAGGGTAGTTGTTTGATGAATAATGTTGTATTCCAAATGTATTTCTTCAAAAGAAGATTCATATTCACCGCTCCTATCACTCCTTATCATTTTGATCAATTTGTTAAGTTGTGTTTCAACTTCACTTTTATATTGCTTGAATGCTTCAATTACTTCACCTTTACTTTTCAGTAAATAAACATAGCAGTATCGTGTACTATTATTAATAAATGTTATGAATACTTATTTTCATCACGATACGGTATTGACTTCATGTCACAAATATATGTGTGAATTAAGTCTAAGGGACTTGAATCCTTTCAATTGACTTATAAGGATGTTTAACATACTTAGATTCAACATAGATTTGACATTTTGATTTATTACATTAAAACATTGGTAATAACTCTAAATTGATCATTTTACGCAAGGTTTTATAGTTGACAAGTCCCAAACATGAATGCCATAAATTATTTGACTCGAGCAAGAAAGAAGAAGATGAATTTTTATTGCTTTGAACAACAATTACATTCAGTTTTAGAAGGCCCTCGGTTACGTAACTTTTTCGTACATACACTTTACTCTTACTTATTACAGTTTGATCTGAAACAAGAACGTGCTTAAATCCATTCTTGATGAGAAGCCGGCAGAAACTAAGTTCTTCCTCATTTTTAAAACATGACATACACTATTCAGAGTCACCACTTTGCCGGATGTCATTTCCAGAAATATTTTTCCATAACCTTCAAACTTGGCTATTGCAGAGTTTCTCATCGTTGGTTCCAGCAGGGGCATAGGAAGCAAATGTTTCTCTGACAGCACAAACATGTTGAGTGACTCCAGAGCTAAGCCACCCCTCTGTTGGGCTTCCCACTAGGTTGCATTTGTCACCATATCACACAACTCATCAATCTCAATGGTTCCTTCAACCATATTAGCTTGACCCTTTTTCTTCCCTTTCTTTGGAGCACGATATTCAACAGTCTTGTGTCCAGTCTTTCCATAATTATGGAAGTTTCCTTTAAATTTCTTCTTTCTAGGATAATTCTTTGGTCCAGAAGGCTTCTTCCTCTTTTTTGAATTAGTTGGAGCAGTCTCAATAATATTTGCCCCCATAATTATTGAGTAGTCTCTTACCTTCCTTTCTGCGGCTTTATTATCTTCGTCGATTCTCAATCAAACAATTAGATCTTCAAGCTTCATCTCCTGGTGCTTGTGCTTTAAATAATTTTTAAAGTCTCTCCATGAAGGAGGTATCTTTTCAATCATGGTTGAAACTTGAAAAGCCTCATTGATGACCAAACCTTCAATGAAAAACTCATAATTAGCACCATAATCAATACTTTTGATAAAAGCATTAATTCGAATTATACCTTCAGCAAGGAGATCATGAATTATCACTTGCAGCTCTTGGACTTGTGTGATAACAGGCTTGCTTTCTATCATCTTGTAGTCTAGAAATTTAGCTGTAATAAATTTCATTAATCCGGCATCTTCTATTTTGTACTTCTCTAGAGCATCCCAGAGTTCTTTAGAAGTATGCATGTTACTGTATATGTTATACAGATCATCCTCCGGCCTGTTTAGGATATAGTTCTTACATAAAAAATCTGAATGCTTTCAAGCCTCAGTAATTAAGAACTGTTCATTTTTTAGAGTTGATTTCGGTAGAACCAGAATTTCCTCTTTGATGAACTTCTCCAGACTCAGCGTGGTCAGGTAGAGAACATCTTCTGTTGCTAGCGTTTAAAGTGATGCCAGTAAATTTTTCGGGCTCCTCTGCCGGTGTTGGTGCTGTCACAGCACGATTGGAGGAGATTCCATTGCTTGTAGAGGCAAGCATGGGGTTAGTTGTTCCTGTCATATCTTTTAATCAATAACAGAAAAAGTTTGCAATCAATAAAAATTTTATTTCTTCAAATTGAAAAAAACTTTTGACAAACTTAAACTGAATAATCGGTGAAGCTTTATATCTTCAAACCGAATTATCAACAATAAGATTTACTTGGAGAAGTTTTTATATCTTCAAATCAATAATCAACGTGATTAGAAAATCACAACAATTTTAATCTCAAAGGGAGTAGAAAATATGAAGAATTTTATCTCCAACAGCTGAGTAGAAAATCAAAAAAAAAATTAGTCTCCAAAATCAGAAAATAGATGAACACAGAAAATTATAAACAAAATTAAATTCCTTAAGCTTGTTATTGTCCTGTATTTAAACCAGTAAAATAGAAAATATAATTAATATCCGAGACCATAGAATTCACTGTGTGTCCTTAAGGAATTTAATTCCCTCACTAACTCGAGGTTTTGGATTACTTCCTCCCAGGATAAATGGATATACCTATTAATGATGCAGCAATACGTCAAACACCAATAGCATCATTGAATTAGAGCAGTAAAAAATCACTCAATAGACTCAATTTTATTTGTTTGAAAATGTGCAGAATGTTCAAAAATTCTCTATAAAAATGAAGGCAAAAGGCCTTTATTTATAACCAAAGATCTGAAGTGAAGGGGTGTGAAAACACCTATTCAGATTGTGTCTTTTTGGAATGTTGACTATTAGAAAAAAAAAATTCGGTCTGCATTTCAAAGGTGAGGACCCGTGGACTGCAGGTGCAAACATAGGTCCAGACAGAATCTATTCAAGACATTTTGTGTGTCACCTGCATTTCACAGGTGAGGATCCGCAGCCGCATGTGTAATGCAGGTCAAAGAAGAATCTGTCCAGATTGTGCGAAAAAGTTGACTCGGATTTTGAATAAATTTAGTCTTAAAATATATTAATCAATCAGATAATTTTACCAAATTCAAATCCAAATCCGAAGCCGAAGCCGAGCCGAACAACGAAGATAGCGCGAGGGGAGACTTTCTTCTCAACTCTTTATTAGGTGGAATATATATTTCTCAATATAAGCATGAATATTTTCCTTTTCTCCACCAATGTGGGAAAAAGTTTCTTTTACAAAGGAACTTTAAAGTAAGTTTTCAACTTTCTCTTCCCTCCGACTTATTTTCCTCCATTTCCCAATTCACACCTAACACTTAACTCCAACAATCCCCCATATTAATGGGGAATGGCTATATATAAATTTTAATGCATGAAAAAAATGGTGTGATTCGTAAGTAAAAATTAATTGCATCTGGATAAGTAGGTTTTTCCTTGAACTTTTCGTAGTGAACATATATCGGATATACATGGTCAATCAGTAAATTTGATATCTTTGAATCATCGAGCTTTGATGTATTCCTAGACAACATAAGTCATACAATTAATCCTTTAACCATCTTAGGTTCTCATTGTTTTGTTCGTTTCAGCCATGAACACTACCTGATTTTATAAGTGCTTAGAGAATTGGCCTTACAGAATTCTCCTTGAAGCGGCTTACACTTCACTCTTATATAAGTGATTCCTAAGTGTGTTATCCCATAGATACACCATTTGACATACCCCATGTCAAACTTAGAAATTATTAAAAATCCTTTAATGCTTTATCCTTATTACTGAACGTTGTCTCATCATGAGAATGGACCAAAAGTTATTTTGACAATGTTGAACTATCATCAATGACTTTATTTGATCTCCTTAGACTTAGATCTTGGGATCTTCAGTATTCTAGGTAGATTTATCACCATGAAGACTTGTCCTCGGCCATATTCCCATTTCCTTCGATGATCCTTCAACCGCCTCTCTAGTTAGGCCTTTTATAAGTGGCTCCAACACATTATCTCTTGATTTTACATAGTCAATTATGATAACTCCACTAGAGAGTAGTTTTCTAATGGTGTTGTGTCTTCGTCGCATATGATGAGACTTTCTATTATACATTGCACTCCCAGCCCTTTCAATTGTCGATTGGCCATCCCAATACACATCCCAATGTATACATGTTCCAATGGTTTGGGCCAAAATAACGAAATGTAATGTCTTTTATAAAATTCTTGAGCCATTCAGCTTCTTCATCAGTTTTGTCTAAGGTTATGAATTCAGACTCCATTGTAGGGCGAGCAATATATGTTTGTTTGGATGACTTTCAAGACACTACCCTCCACCGATGGTAAAAATTTATCCGCCGTGGAATTTAGTTTCAAATCTCGATCACTGATCCAATTTGCATCACAATATCCCTCAACAACCGATAAATACTTTTTGTAATGCAAATTAAAGTTTTGAGTATGTTTTAATACCAGAAACTCATTTTATAGCCATCCTAAATGACTCCCATTAACAGCTGTGTATTCCACTAAGCTTTATTTAGTGCTTATATTTATCATACACAAACAAGAATGCCATCTTACTTTTCAATATTCTAGCATAATCCAATTAAAATTTACTTTCATCTTTGTTCTTAGCAAGAGCAAGATTCACATCAATTAGTGTCTTTGCAATTTGAAAATCCAAATACTTCAATTTTTCAAGTGTTGTTTGGATATAATGAGACCGAGACAATGCTAGACCCCCGAAGAGTTTTGTGAATCTCAATACCCAATATCAAATCAGTAACTCCTAAGTTTTTCATCTCAAATTTACTTAGCAAGCATACGCTTGGTAGCATTAATGTTAGCAATGTCGTTACTCATTATCAATATGTCATCCACATATAGACAATCAATGACAACTTGATTTTAAGTGTTCTTAATTTAAACACATTTATCACACTCATTAATCTTGAAATCATTTGACAATATAGTCTGGTCAAATTTTACATGCCATTATTTGGGCGCTTGTTTTAGTCCGTATAAAGACTTTACAAATCGGCACACCTTCTTTGTATTGAACTACAAACCCTCTCATTGTTCTATGTAAATTTCTTCCTCCAAATCTCCATTTAATAAGGTTGTTTTCACATCCATTTGATGAATTTCAAGACCGTATACGACGGCTAACGCTATTAATACCCGAATGGATGTAATTTCTAATTACCGCGAGTATGTATCAAAGTAACAAGATTCTTTTGTCTAAACACTTTGACTACAAGTCTTCCTTTATATTTATCAATAGTACCATCATCTTTAACTTTCCTTTGAAAATACATTTGCAACCTAAAAGGTTTATTCCCTAGAGGATGGTCAATCAATTCTCATTATGGTTATTCATTATGGAATTCAATTTCACTATTGACTACCTCTTTTCTTAATATTGAGCTTCAAGAAGTCATAGCTTCTTGAAAATTCGAGATCATTTTCCAACAAAAATATTAGAAAATCTCGTCCAAAGAAGTAGATGTCCTTTGACATTTGCTATGTCTTGAATTTTTCTCATTAGGAACAATTTCCTTATTTCTTCTCAAAGTCGCTTAGATCCTTTGCTTGACGACTCACATTTCGTTTATACGAATATATATGTTAAAAAATCTGGGCATTGAATCGATTTTATTACCGTATTAACATGAATGTCGAATTTCTTGATTTATGAACCAGATAACCATATGTTTTACTATTTGTAGTATATCCTTTAAAAATATAACTCAATGATTTTTAGGTCCTATATTAACATCTTTTTGGGTTTAGGAACTTGTATCTTAGTCAAATACCCCCACACTTTCAATTATTCAAGGTTAGGCTTTCTTTCTTTCCATTTTATGTATAGAATGAATTGTGTTTTACTATGGGGCACTCGATTGAGTATTCTACTAGCCGTAAGATATTTCCCCACAAGTTCTGAGATAAACCATAACTTATCGACAAGGCATTCATCATCTCCTTTCATTTACTATTTTTCTTTTCGCAATTTCATTAGATTATGGTGAGTAAGGGACAGTTGTTTGATAAATAATGTCATATTCCAAACATATTTATTCAGAAGGAGATTCATATTCACCGCCCCTATCACTCCTTATCATTTAATTTTTTTGTTAAGTTGTGTTTCAACTTCACTTTTATATATTGCTTGAATGCTTCAATTGCTTCGTTTTTACTTTCCAATAAACATAGCAAGCATCTATATTATCGTTAATAAAAGCTATCAAATACTTATTTTCACCATGAGATGGTATTGACTTCATGTCACAAATATCTGTGTGAATTAAGTCTAAAGAGCTTGAATTGCTTTCAATTGATTTATAAGGATGTTTAACATACTAGATTCAATACTAATTTGACATTATGATTGATTGTATTCAAACTTTGGCAATAATATTTCTAAATTGATCGTTTTACATGAGATTTTATAATTGACATGTCCCAAATGTGAATACTATAAATTATTTGACTCAAGCAAGTAAGAAAAAGCTAAAATTTTATTGCTTTGAATAACAATTACATTCAAATAAAAGGCCCTCGCTAGGTAACCTTTTGGTACATACACTTCATTTTGCTTATTACGCTTGATTTGAAACAAGAACGCGCTTATATCTATTCTTGATGAGAAGCCCAGCAGAAACTAAGTTCTTCCTCATTTTTGGAACATGACATACACTATTCAGAGTCACCACCTTGCTTATGTCATTTTTAAAAATATTTTTCCATAGCCTTCAAACTTGACTCAAGTTGCATAGCTTCATATACATGGTCTCGTTGAGTCCAAGAAATGCGCATAGGAAGCAAATGTTTCTCTCGACAACACAACATGTCAAGTGGCTCCATAGTCAAGCCACTCACTCCATTAGGGCTTCCCACTAGGCTGTATCAGTCACCATATCATTACAATCCTCATCAATCTTCATGGTTCCTTTAACCATGTTAGTTTACCCTTTATTTCCTTTCTTTGGAGCACGTCATTCGGCCAGCCTTTGTGTCCAATATTTCCATAGTTGTGGAAGTTTTCTTTAAATTTCTTCTTTCTAAGATAATTCTTTGATCCAAAAGGCTTATTCCTCTTTTTCGGATTAGTTGAGCAAATTTCAATAATATTTCCATAATTGTTGAGTTTCCCTTTATCTTCTTTCAATAGCCAGCTTTATTGTCTTCTTCGATTCTCAATCAAACAATTTGATCTTCAAGCTTCATCTCCTGGCGTTTGTGCTTAAATAATTTTTTAAATCCCTCCAAAGGGGAGGTAGCTTTTCAATCATGGCTGCAACTTGAAAATCTTCATTGATGACCAAACCTTTAATGAAAAACTCATAATTAGCACCATAATTAATACCTTTGATAAAAACATTAATTCGAATTATACTTTCAAAGAAGAAGATCGTGAATTATCACTTGCAACTCTTAGATTTGTGTGACAATGTGCTTGTTGTTTATCATCTTGTAGTCCAGAAATTTGGTTGCAACAAATTTCTTTAATCCGACATCTTCCATTTTGTACTTCTTGTCTAGCGCATCCCGTAGGGTTCTTTTAGAAGTATGCACATTAATAAATACATTATACGTATCATCCTCCAAACCCGCCTAGGATATAGTTCTTGCACGTATCTAAGTGCTTCCAAGCCCGTGACTAAGAACCGTTCATTTTTGGGAGTTGATTCCGGCAGAACCAAAATTTCCTCTTTGATGAACTTCTCCGCACTCGCCAAGTGGGTCGTGCAGAAGAACATCTTCACGTCAAGCTTAAAGTCGATGCCAGAAATTTTTCGAGCTTTTTGCCTGAGTTTGCCGGGCCACAACACTAAGTTAGAGGAGATTCTATTGCTTGTAGAGGCAAGCATGGGATCAATTGTTCCTGTCATATCCGATCAATAATAGAAAAAGTTTAGCAATTGATGAAGATTCTATTTTTTCAAAACAAAAAAAACTTTTGAGAGAACTAACCGAATAATCGGGTGAAATGTTTTTATATCTTCAAACCCAAATTGACACCAATCATTACTTTGAAAAATTTTATGTGTTCAAACCAAGAATCAACGGAGTAGAGAAAGTCACAAGAATTTTAATCTCAAAGGGAGTATAAAATTCTAAGATTTTAATTGTCAAAGTGGAGTAGAAACCAAGAAGTTTTTAGTCGCCAAAACCGTAAAATAGATGAACACAGAAAAATTATAAACATAATTAAATTCCTTAAGCTTGTTGTTGTCCTCGTGTTTAAAATTAGTAAAATAGAAAATATAATTAATATCCAAAACCACAAAATTCACTGTGTGTCCTTAAGAAATATAATCCACCTATCAGACGAGGTTTTGGATTACTTCCTCTCGTGATAAAATGTATATATATCCGTTAATGGTGTAGCAGTATCTCAAACACCAATAACTTCATCAAACTCTAAAAGCAAGAATAAATCACACAACCGACTCGATTTTGTTTGTTTGAAAAATATGCAGAATGTTCAAAAATTCTCTATTAAAAAATGAAGGCAAAAGGCCTTTATTTATAGCCAGAGATCCTAAAGTGAAGGGGTGTGAAAACACCGCTCGTACGGTGTCCGTTGGGAATAGCTGGCTAATTGGGAAAAGAAATAATTCGACCTGATTCTTGCGCCTCGCACTCCGTTTAGCGTGAGGACCGTGACCGTAGGTGCAAATGCAAGTCCAGATAGAATCCATTTAGATATTTCGTGTGTATCACCCGTGAGCCACAGTGAGGACCCGCGCCTGGTGTGTGTAATGCAGTCCAAGCGTAACTGGCCCGCATTGCTCGAAAAGTCAACTCGAATTTTTAATAAATTTGATCTAAAAGATATATCAATCAATCAAATCATTTGACCAAATTCAAATCCACGAAATTCAAAGTTGAAGACGAGCCAAGCAACGACGATGGTGCAAGGGGAGACCTTCTTCAACTCTTTATTAGTTGAAAGATATGCTTCTCAATATAAGTATGAGCATTTCCCTTTTCCCTATCAATGTGGGACAAAGTTTCTTTTACAAAGAAACTTTTCAACTTTCTCTTCCCTTCAACTTATTTCCCTCCATTTCTCAATTCATACCCAACTTAACTCCAACATTATACTCATCTAACGTGTTAGCTTTCTAGTGCTGGGGTTTTTGGTAGTCAATAGCTACAAAATTTTTAATTTATTTTTTCGCTTATAAATAGAAAGAGAATGTTAGTTCTATTTGATTTTTTTAACGAAATCATTTCATATTTAAAATTTACTAATTCCATTAATTTAAATAAGTTAGATAAGAGTATGAGCTTAATTTAAATTAAAATACAAAAATAAACACATAATTAAAAATATTTTTAAACTAAAAAAATAAACTAAAATAAATAAAAATATTTTTAATTTTTTTATTTTTTCATTTTTTTTAACTATAAATTATAAGTTATGTCATCCAAACAGCTCGAGTCTAATCGTGGAAATAAAACTTTTCCATTAACCTGAAAAGTCTAGCTATAGGTGAAGTCTTTTATTTGATTTTTTAAAATATTACAGCAGGGGTTCTTACTGGCTGGGTCTAATCCGATTTTTGTGTATTATTGGTTTAATTTATTAATTTATAATTTTTAAAACACCTTAAATCACATAATTAAATCAATAAAATATTTGTTATCGATTATTAATCAATTTTTGATCCTTAACGGTTTGATTTTTTTATTTAACTATTTAAAATCTAAATTAAATAACTAATTAAATTAATTTTTTCTTTTTTTTTTTTTTTTTTTGCTTTTTGGTTTCTCTCTTGTTTTCATTTGTTCATATATATACATTGCTTTCATGCATAAAAATCTACATGAATTAAAAGTAGAAGCAAATTCAAATTAGTTATATTGTTGAAATAAATTTGTTTTTGTTCTGGTTAAGTAGCAAAACTTGGATACTGTAGCAATCTTTAAAGGAAAAGTAAGGCCGCTCATAATACATCACGTAAACTGGCACTGCTCAAATAATTAGAAAGGAAATAACAACATCAAATCAATAGCTATAAAATGCAAAAGAAAATAAGTTTGTATTTAAAATCTAAAGTCACTATTATATAATTATGAATTAAAATAATTTTAATATTATCATTGGGTTGTTTTAAGCATTAACTTAAAATCTAGAAATTGAATCTAGGGCCAATAAAAAATTATAAGACCATTAATCCAATAATCTAATACAAATAAGCTAATGATACTTTAATTCAATTTATGGATTAAATTGATATTTTGTAATACACCCAATACGCAGTTTCCTCCTTATAATTTCTCATATAAATGGCGAAAAAGGAAAAGGATTTAAAAATCTATTTATAAAGAGATTGAAAGAGTAATAATTAAGAAATATCGTTTTCTCGTATTTATTGACTCAGTAGCAAACAGTCAACCCCACCATTGGCCCCACACACTAACAAAAAATTAAATACCATATTTTTTGGTAAATAGTTGAAACACCTCAACCACTACTGCTTACCCGCCATTTCTTTCTCTTCATTGGCCATGAAAAGTCGCCGGAGATCTAGTTCCGGACTTTCGGGTATCTATGTCCTCTAGCTCCATGGATTCCCGTATACCGGATCGTATGACTCATTCACTGCAGCCTTTCCACCTACTCCTCCACTACTACAATTTCACAAGTCAAATTCCGGCAGAATCCGGTCAAAATCGCCACAAAACTAGTCGCAGAAGCTTTTGTGTCCTGTTTCACCCCTGAGCCTAAACTGAGTCTCCAATTTTGGTGATTCTGATTCATTTAAAAAGCTCCTTCAGGTTAACATTAAATTATAAAAGAACTTTTTGTATTTTTGTTACTGCTAAAATATCTACAGGTCATCCAATTGTCCGCAATAGCCTGGAAATGAGATAGCTAACCTGCTGCAACAGGATGTAACTTTTTTTCTTCTTATTAAATCAAGAATTGAGAGATGTGATTTGTTTACATGATTTTGATAATTTTTGCCTCCGTATCTTAACTTTAAAATTTAAGTTAGACCTAATATATATTTTTATTGTGTTATCAAAGTCAGATCAATCTCAATTCTTGATTTACTTGGTATTGATCCCATATTATGCTGTCCATACTCTTGCTGCCTGTGCAGTGTTGAATGTCCCACATTGGGTGGGATGTGGATAGGTAGTCTCTTATATACTCTTGACAATCTTTAATTCATGATTTAGCCTTTTATGTTGATTTAGGCCCGTGGTCCATTTAAATCTATCTTCAATTGAGAGCAGATTAACCCAGTAATTTCATCATTTTGGGATTTGGGTCTGGAAGCCATGAGCAGATCCAGTGTAAAAGCAATAGGTTCATGTGCATCCATTATTTTTCCCTTGAATTGAACAATGTACACAGAAAATTTCAATATGTATCATGTGTATGATAAATATCGACACCTCTTACTATCGACAACATGCATTACTTTTTACCATTTGGAGTTGAGGCTGTGCTTTGACTGGAAAGGAAAATAATGTATTTGCATATTTGATTCATGTTTTCATTAGTTGATAGCACTACAGTAAATTATATGGATTTACAAGATGTGTTTGAGTTCCAATTTACACTCCACATTGGTTGGTTATCTTGTATGTTTCTCATAGCAAGAATACAAAACTTGACTTCCTAATATTCAATTTAAAGGTTAATATTAACTCTGCATCACAAAGTATGGAAGTGAGATTAGAAATAGGCCATAGGTATTATCTGAGAAGTGATGAAGTGAAATGTTTTGCTAAGATGCAAAAGATTTCTTGTTGAAGTACAAGACTAACCTAAGTTTGAAATTGAACGCTTAGTTTCGATTGGAGGAAAATTAAGCCAATTCCTTGAGGGATCGAGGTTTAATTATGTTATAATATATTTGAAAATTAATCATATGATGCCTTTAAGAGACAAAACCTTGCAGGCACAAGTTGATGGAGCTTTTCCATCACAGGTGTAGACGTACACATTACTTTAAATTTATCATAAAAGAATGAGTATAGTGGTACTTGTATATGGTGACTTAATTCTATGCGTTCTGTCTATGCTCAAGGCCATGGACAGAGATGGATAGTATCTGGAAGTTGTTATACATGAGTTGTTTGATGCGGGTCAGAAGATATATTCAAGGGGAGTGTTTCCATTTTGTTCATAGCAATGAATATCTCAATGTCTGAATTGTAGTAGATGAAAATAGACTATACTTTCTCCAACGGCTGTTATTAGCCAACGATTTATGGAAATTCACTGCAGATGAAGTATAGGCGCAGAAAATATTTAGCCAACAATTTATAGAGGTTCTCAGGCATGATTTTGTGTAGTTTAGTGCTCATTGTAATTTGGCACTATGAAATCTTTTGCTTTCCTCTATTCTTCCTAGAAATGTCCATTTTACTTCGTCCATTTGAAATTCAAAGAGGAGTAGAAATAACCAATTTCAAAGCTTCATCTGGAGGTGTTAAGTAAATACATTTTGTTTGTCCTTCCCTTTCTTCTTTTTCTGGGATTCCAGCTGATTTTTTACTTTAAAAGTTTTCGTTGAGCCATAAGTTTTTCTTAGTTACATTCATTCTTAAATATCCTGCTGGCGTTATATTTTGTATTGTGATGAAAATTGAATGACATAATTCCTGTACAGTCTAGAGTTGGAGGTTGCTGTTTTGTTTAATTCCAGGAGCTGAAAGACTGCTGAAACTCCTTAGTTTGTTTTTCATTCAATAGGAAAAAGGAAAACTCATTAAATACTTCACAAGATTCTTCACATTTTAGTTGGTTGGAAATTTTCAGTTGCATCTGATGGGGGAAGGGAGAAGAGGCACAGTAGCAGTAGTAGTAGAGGTCGAAGCATCTATGGTAGTGAAAATAATTCAACTCACACAAAAGAGGCAGGAAGTATTAAATTCACCATGGAAGATATCTACAAGGCCACAAAGAACTTTTCCCCAAGCCTTAAAATTGGCCAAGGAGGTTTTGGGATAGTTTACAAGGGTCACCTACAGGATGGAACAATTGTTGCAATCAAACGCGCCAAAAAGGTATACTTACTATTAGTATCAAACTTGTTCCTGGACAGGCTCAAAAACTTGAACATGCTAAAGATTTGGCGACTTAACTGCCTTGTATTTGCAGACTATACATGATAAACACTCGGGAGCTGAGTTTCAAAGCGAGGTTCGGACTTTAGGAAAAATAGAACATCTAAATTTAGTAAAGTTTTATGGGTACTTGGAGCATGGAGAAGAAAGGATTTTGGTGGTTGAGTATGTTCCTAATGGAACTCTTAGGGAACACTTGGACAGTGAGTTTATTTTCCATCAATGTTTGGCTCTGCATTCACACCTGCGGCTTTCAATTCTCATCCATAATACAGATGTCAATTCAATGATGCAGGTGTTAATGGAAATGTTCTTGATTTCGCATCAAGACTAGACATTGGAATAGATGTAGGACATGCAGTTACATATTTGCATATGTATACAGGTACTAGTAAATTATGCGCATTATAGGTTTTCTTGAATTCTTGGCTTATTTATCTAGGATTTTTCTGTTCTTTCAATATATCATAAAAAAAGGTCGCTTTGGATGCAGATCACCCTATTATCCATCGAGACATCAAGTCTTCTAATATTCTCCCCTACTGAAAACCTTCGAGCTAAGGTGGCGGATTTTGGTTTTGTGCAAGGCTAGCAGCTGACGCTGAATCAGGAGCCACATGTTTCTACCAAGTTAAAGGGACTGCAGGCTACTTAGACCCTGAATACCTGAGTACCTATCAACTTACTGAGAAGAGTGATGTCTACTCATTTGGTGTTTTACTTGTGGAACTTGTTACTGGAAGGCGGCCTATCGAGCCAAAAAAGAAATCAAAGAGCGCATTACGGCAAGATGGGTATGCTTCTTAAGAGTTTAATTTTTATACATTAACAGTGTAAAAGAAACTTTTATACTATCAAGTCACCTAAAAGAATCGTCCATAAATAGTGGTGCATTAGTGACATGAAAAATAAGACAAGTTATCTGCTACAACAGGTTAAAATACATTGATAGTGTAAAAAGAATTCACACCGTTACTGTATATAAGTTAAATGGTTTTCATAATGTCACTACAAGATGCTATAATTGTATTCAATCTCCACAGTTTCCTATATCTTACTCTTTAATTGATAGGTGAATGACGAGTTATATCTTGTAGTAAAGAAACTTTGAAACCTTTTTTTACTGTCTTTTCTTTTAGATAGGTTTATATGTTTGGCCAAAGAAGTGTTGACAAAAGCTGGTTTATAAACAGGCCATGAAGAAGTTCACCAGCGGAGATGCAATCTTAACTTTGGATCCGTTAGAAAGATCTGCTGCAAATAGTTTGGCCATGGAAAAATTTATGAACTAGCTTCAGTGTTTGGGCTCCTCATCGACACAACCGGCCTACCATGAGGAAGCGTGCTGAGATCATGGAGCATCCGCAAGTGATTACAGAGAGCTAGCAGGTTGAAATACCTGCCTACTTTCTCTTCGACTCACGAGCACCCTGTTTGAAGAGTGAACAGAAAGTATGTGTTTTTGTGTTGTATGTACACATTAAGGTAAGTGGCAGGGAATGTATTTCTGATGGTGAGAAAGATATTATTCAAAAGAAGACAGGATAGATTTTGGTCTAATGTGATAGTTGCATTGATATATTTGAATGCAGATAATCACTAAGTAATACATTTTGGCAAAGAATTGTGAAGGGGCAACTGTCCATCTTAGTGATTTATTTAAGAAGGAATCTCAACAACTTTTTGGTATTTCCAGAACTGTATATTTGAGAAGTGCTTTTCTGTTTTGAATCAAAAGGCTGGCAAGGCTCATTTTAATTCCAAAAAACCAAAGGTCCAAAAGTCACTAAACAAATACAGACAAAAGTGGCCCAAACCCGGCCCAAAAACAGAAAACGAATAGGGAACAAAATCAGACTAAACAAAGAAAGGAAAGATCCTAATCTAAACAAGCCATCGTCTTCTCCGGTTCTCCTTTGAGCCAACTCAGCTCCAATCTCAGCTTTCAGATGTCAACTGTGGAATCTATACCTGAAGGAGATTATCTCTGGTGAGAACTAGCTTGGCATGCCTTCAAATTTCTTCAAATTACTTGAATATAGTCTCATTGATATTAATTAAAATCTGAATCTTCCTTGAACTCTAAGCTTTAGATTGATGCCATTTCAAGTCGCCCGTGAGCTCTCACCAAAGCAGGGGCCGACACAAAGAAGATCTTCTAATTAGAGTGTATCAACTCCAAGATCCATCGTAAAAACCGTGCAAACCCTATTTGTTCAATCTCAACTAAAGGCTCAAAATGTGTAAATTTCATTGAACCTTTCTTCTATTGGACCTCTTCCAATAGGTTGAACTTTCAAGAAAGTTAATAGCACACATCGATAGGAGTTCGCAGAAGGAACATCAACAATATGATTTGTGCTCCTTTGAGATTATGTATGATTTTGGTAATCAAAGATATCCGCTGTGTCACATCTCATCTTGGTAGGCATAACCGATACCTAATGCCATACTGACCTTGAGCTACATTTTTGGAAGCAAAACACTTCAAGATGAGCAATATATACTTAAGAAAATAAATAGTTATATCTCACTCAAAATAAGCCTAGACTTATGGTGTGCCTATTAATGCACTTCATAAAATAATGGCAAAATAAAAAACAACATTGTCCGTGAGAGGAGCTGATAAAGATCAATCATGTCCCAATTATAATGAGTGAAGACGAATCGTGACATATATATGCAATGCTAAGGCTGCTAACTGAAATGTACATTCAGGCCCCACACGACCAACAATGCATGCTACAAAACTATAGTCTACAAGCCTCTAAAGAGTAAGATATTGATCTAGGATCGGGCCCCGTCTACCCAAAGCTATGTAGCCAAAGACAAAACTACTTCTAGTGTGTGTGACTTCGGAGGAAGGAGCCGACCAATCAAGCAAAGTTGAACGACTACTATAGAGATCTCGGAACCGTCTCGTTCCGAACCTCAGCAAGTACAGCCGCCCATGCGTGACGCCGCACATATGTACCGAATATGTAAGGAAATAATAAAAAATAGAAGTCGATAAGGAACTAAAAGTAATCAATGATAAGAGTCTAATTTAACCTCAATGATTCTCACCAATATGAATGGTAACTAACAAATAATATTCAAACAAGAACCAACCTCGCCCCCATAAGCCTCGAAGGTACAACAAAAACCAATAACTTACCCGCCCTCATAAGCCATGGCAAGTACACCCAATCCATACCCCAATCGGGCCTAATTCGTAGCCCAAAGTGGCTTTGTAGCTTATTTGCAACTAGCCATACACAGCAATTATCGTAACCCGTGTCTTGTTCTCAGAGCCTGGAACTATAACTAGCCTTTTGGTAGCAATCAACGTGTACCTATAAATAGCCTCTAGGTTATCACGTATACACGAAGCTCATGCCCAGATTTTGAGCCCTTTGGGCCTCAGACTGTATCTCAGGCCTTCTGAGGCCTCAGAATTTTTATATGAGCCTTATAACCGTATCTAAGTTGTCTAGGCTGTAATTGCATTCGAGCCGTCTCGCCTCGTAACTGCATCTAATCTCGTCCGGCTCCTTTACTGTATCCGAGTCGTCTCGATCTCCCGCAACTATATTTGGAGTTGTCCGGGGTCTAGCAAGGCCGGGGCACGCCAACTCGTGCATATGAAGTCGGTAAAGGCACCAAACTTAAGTGGTCACAGGACTCAATATAGTCATTCTAGATTTCGTATCACTCTGTGGCATAACATAGCCCGTAGGCATTATGATTATCCTTCGCCCTTCTTGAGCATCCTGTATAGCATTTTGATAGGCCTAACTTATATTACTACACACCGCTCGGTGAGTGTAACAGGTCTCAGACTGTTACAATTAAGCTGCTCACCCATGAAGATCACTTGCTGGGTATAATAACAACAGGTATTTCCTACGTGTCCACAAATAGCCGATAGTAATACATAATTATAAACTAGCTAGTCTAGAAAGAATGTGGGCGAGATCCCGAGCACCCAACAATAATCCGAACGTCATAAACAAGCTAGAAGATCACTAGTTTAGGTAGCCCCTTGCATCTTAATTGTGTAGCCCTAATCGGGACAGCCACAAAAAGTAGTAATTTGAATCTAATCCCATAGGATGTTAGTCATAATCGTTCTGAAGGCACTACGATACAAAAATAGCTTATGAGCTATCAATAAAAGCCCGTAGGCGACCAAACTATGTGGTTCCTTCTCCCGTAATGACTACAGCCGCTAATAACAACATATGATTCTAAGCAGTCAACCAATAATAGCTTCTACATCCACACACAACGACTATCAACCCCAGGTAGAACTTATAATGCTAAGATTCTAGCTTCATAGGCGCTGTTCCAGTTCATCCAGAGCAGCATATAGCTCATGTAAGCAACTTATAGCCCCATAGGCACAGTATTCTTAAACTTACCCTTTCTAGGAAATATGTATATGGGCATCTGCTCGAGTAGCCAGAGGTGTTGGCCCATCGTTTGACAGTTGAGAAGATAACTATCAGGGTATTACAGTTTGGTCAGATTACTAACAGCTAGGGTGGTTTCTTGAGCTACCTATACAACAAGTTGTAAGTCTTATGAAGTTACATAGCCAATGTAATGAATAATTCATCTAACAACCTACCACTTAATTTACTAGGAAACCCTGGTGCCACTAACTCGAAGGTGAGACTGCATTACCAAGAGTCTAGCCCTGTAGGTGCCTAAGGTACGCCAACGGCCTATAGGCGAAGTTACTATACATATAGGCGTCGAAAATGCAGTTATACCGCCCAATGTGATCCTATGCCAACTTTAACAAGAAATTCCTAACAGCTAAATCCATGTACTTCAATGGCCTCAGTAGGGAAGCAAAACCTAAGTAGCCAATCTAGGTGGCAACAATACAAATCAATAATCTCAAGGCCGCTTCTAACGAGAGGCAAGCCGAAATAAGGTTAATCCCTTTAAAAGGGTTTATACTACAACCTTAATTCTACTCATATCACCCAACCACAACACACATAATTATGAACTACTACAAAGGTACAAGTCGTATCAACTACACGACAAGAATAACTTGTCGAAAGAGGTTAGCCTTAAATATACCTCAATTGCCAATCTACCAACTTGAATCCTGCTTTTGATTAAGAACCTCAATCCTCGTATCTTTCTCCTACCCCAAGGAAACAAGGCTATTCACTTTCAAGAATTAGGCCAGCAACAATAACCCACAAAATATAACGATAACAAGTCATAACAAGTTCAATTCGGCAAAACCTTATGAATTGTCATAGATTAGGAGAGTAGAAGTACTTACTACCACTTGTAGATGTTCGACTTAAATTGAAATGATTTATATGACTTCTACTCCATGCTCCGTCAATCCGAGCTAATTTCAATGATCTAACTCCGTAGATATATATATTCTTGTAGGCCTAGGATTCACTACTTCAAGAAGAATTGGCGATTGGAGATGATTTAATAGCTGCAATTTTACTTTACTTGTCGAAAATTCAAGAGGAATTGTCCCTAGCCATAGCTTTCATTTTGGAAATATTTAAACGTAATACAAACACATCACTTAAATATATATAAGGAGGTGCTAGGTCCACGACGGGGCCTTGCGGCGGAGTGGTGGCGAAAAGCACCGCCCTGCGTAGGGAGGGGTGTGTGGCGTGGCCTGTGCCACTCGTCCCCGTCTCTCTTTAGCTCGCCGAGAACATGCCGCCCGTTCACCTTGAGCCTTCTCCGCGTGTACCGTACTCTAGGAACTCTCAACATGCACATGCACATGCACATGCACACGCACACGTCGATTAAACAATGAAAGTTTACTAGGGTGTAACATCATCCCCTCTTAGGGACATTTGTCCCGGAATGTAATTCAATCTTAAGAGGCTCATTTTAGGCATTGCCAGAAAATTTTCGGTAGAGTCTCTCTGTAAGGCGGATTGCTCCATAATAATAAGTAGGAAACCAACAACAATAATAACAAAAGCAACAACGCAATTATCTCGAGAGTAACTATCTCAATTCCTCAACCGTAACTGCCTTAGTCTAGTGCTATCTTCATAGAGTCCGAAAAGGAGGGTATCTAAACCTCATGTCGTCCTCAATTTCCCAAATCATTTCTTCTACATCTTTATCTCTCTCCATAAGACCTTAATAGAAGTTACACCTTGGTCTCAACTGCGGACTGACAATCTAGAGACAGCGCTGGAGCCTCTCGTAGAACAATTCCTCTCGTGACCTAACATTCATGGGATCGGGACAACCCGAGAAGGGTCTCCTATGCACCTTCGTAGCATCGACATGAGCATTAGATGAACAAATTATAGCCCCTGAAGGTGTCTTAACTCATAGGCCACTTTTCCCACTCTTTCAAGGATCCGGTATGGCTCCAATGAATCTATGTGGCTAAGTCATTTTCTTACCAAATCTCATAACGCCCTTCATATTAACCAGGAATACCCATTCATCAATAATAAACTCTAAGTATTTACGTCGTATATTGGAATAGGACTTCGACACTCCTACCGTCAATAAATGCTCTCTAATAAGCTTAACTTCTTCTTCGGGAGCTGATATATCAAGTGTCAGTCCAATCAACTCTATTCAATGGTTTTGAACCATCCTGTTGGGACCTGTATTTCCGCCTCATTGGTAAAATGGTAACCTGTTATTATATGCAATTTCCAAAGAAGAGGCAGGTGATCATCCCAACTCCTTCTAAATTCTCAGCACACATGCACGCAACATATCTTCGAGCATCCGAACCGTACGCCTGGGCTTTGGCCATATTTGTCCGGGATGAAAAGTTGTAATCAAGTTAACCTCGCATTCCCAAATATTTTTTAAACGAACAAAATCTGCACGTGAATTGTGCCCCTCTGTTTAGAGAGATTGAGGTAGATACTGACACCATGTGGAAGGACTATCTCTTAATACACAACTTAGCACCGATGAGAACGTGAGTAACTGAAACCAAAGCGAGTCAAATTTATGCCTGGTACGAGGTAAACCTATAACAAAATCCATATTGATTGCTTTCCACTTTCACATAGACACGACTATCTTCGAGTCACCGGCTGTGTTTCGGTGTTCATCTTTTACTTGGCCGGGCAATTGGGACACTATGCTATAACTCGGTAATATATTTCTTCATCCTTCTTCCATAGTCTGCTAGCGAAGCCCTGCTATATATTTGGAGCCCGTGAGTCAACCTCTAAATCTCAAGACTCCGTCTCCTTTTATTTCCAAGGCCAAAGAACTCTTCCCTCGTTGAGCCTTTCTCTACACATTTAGGATAGGGTCTTTTGTACTCACTCTCTCACTCCCAAAACTAGAGGTGATACTACAGTATTCTAAATTTCAATCCCACTATCATTTAAGTCCACTGGCCTGACTCCCAACCGGTCTACTGGTGCAAATGAGCCACTTTCTTTTTTGGCCTTAAGTATGATAAGATGTCCATGGATCTGCGACTGAAGACATCAGTTACACTGTTAGCCTTCCTTGGATGATACAGGTATATATTATGTCAAGAGTTCAGCACTGTCACTTCATGTTGGTCACAAGTTCGCAACTCTTTCTCGCTTTTAAAATATAATGTGGAGGGCCTTTGTGATCAATAATGATGTCTACATGAATACCATATAAGTAATGCCTTAATATTTAGGGCATGAATAATCAAGACCAACTCTAAATCATGGGGTAATTTTTCCGCTCTACCTTTGTGAGTCAACCCGAATACTGATCTCGACATTTGGTGATGATTCTGCCCATCACCTAAAGCTAGTGTGGTTCTTGATCTTTTCTGAGAGCTAGATGTCAAGTGTCTTGCCCTTGCTTCTATAGGCTTGAAGTCCAAGGTTCGTGGCTCCCATATACCATACTAGTAAAGTGATAATGCTAGTCAAGTCTACTAACTCCAGTGATATCCCGACCGCACTAGCGCCTCATCATATAACCTCTCTGCCCTTCAACATAATGTTTTGAGAGCCATAGCCATAATTCTCCAGGTATTCCCTACCACCAACACACTCGCGGTGGAATTAGTCCACTCTACTCGAGCTTTGCTATTGTTGGGAGTCTATTACTTATGGACTCTCGCATGTAATTGGTTGCTCCCGATAATCTTATCTGTAATCCTGACTTTACTATTGTAAAAGCCTAGATTGGCCTATTTAAGTACTAGGATTTGACCATTTTTATAACATCTCAAAGGAATCGACGGGTCTACCCTTCTCTTTTTCTATTTACCCTTAACAACATAATACTATGAACATTTACGCCCTCTTCTATAAGACAAAGAGTTGAAAATGACCATATCATTCGTAGGGACTATGGTATGAAACTTGACAAATTCTGGAGGGCTTGAGGTAAGAATCTCACAATTTACATCCTTTCGTACCGTTCAGGTAATCTAACATTAGTTGTTGTCCTTATCCATTGCTAAGTAGTTACTAGTAAGCCAACATATATAATGCACTCCTAACATCTGATCTGAGGGGTGTAGGAAGAACTGGAGCGGTGTTTGCAGCTTCATGCCTTGGAGGTTCCTCGGTGCCATATAGAATGCTAGGGAGATCAAGAAGATGTCTAACTTTCCCTTAGGCCGGATGTCTCCAAAAGTGGCACTTACTTCAGACTCCTCTCCTCCCCGTTGTATTTAGTCCAGTTGTCAGAGTCTGCCTTGTACGTATATCTCTCTAGATAGACATGACAACATGTTTAGGGGACTCAACCCTATACAACTCAGGATCTATGGCACAACTTGAGAAGAAAGAGGGGGTAACCATACTATCATGCCTTGAGCTCCCTACTTATAAAATGGTGCACAACACATTTATAAACAAGACTATACTAGACACGACTCGCATATTCCCTAGATATGATGTTTCTTTGATAATAAGTTTGTCACACCCCCACCTCGGGGGGGCGTAACTAGCATGTAATGCTACACTAGACCCTAAGTTGACCTAGCTGACATATACACTTCGTGCATACCAATAACACATACTCAAGAAAATAATTGACTATATCTCATCTCAAAATAGAGTCTAGGCTAACAAGGCCGCAATATACACCTAAGGCAAAAAACAAATGGGACCCAATAGTCGCAATAATAACATCATCCTATATGGGCCGACAAGACTACCATGTTATCTAAATTATATTAAATAAAGACAGCGCATCTACATATATATATGCAAGCCACAAGGCCGCTAACTAGCAAACAACTAGGCTCCACACGACCAACAATGCATGTCTAAGCAAAATGTAGTTTGCAAGCCTCTAAAGAGTAAGATATTGGTCGGGACAGTCCCCGGCCTACTCAAAGCTATGTAGACAAACAAAAACTAATTTTAGTCTGTGGAAACTCCGAGGAAGCCGAGCCGGGTCAATCGCGGGTCGACGCTACTATGAAGGTCTCAAAACCTCGTTTATCTCGAACTGGCAGTGCTATACCGTCTCATGCGTGGCGTCAGTATAATATGTAATGCAATAATAATAAATTGAATAGAAACTGATAAGAAACTGAAAGTAATCAATGATAAGAGTTAGAAGTTAACCTGAATAATTCTTACCAATATGAATGGTAACTAACAAATAATATTCAAACAAGAACCAACCTCGGCCATAAGCCCGGAAGGTATAAACAATCAACCAATAACCTACCCGGCCCCTCATAAACCATGGCAAGTACAATCCAATCTATATACCCCTAATCGCCTCCATTGTAGCCCCTAAGGTATTCTCAGATTATCCGCAACTAGCCCTACACAGTAATCATCACACCCTTGTGTGTTGCTCCCGTAGCTCAACTATAACTAACCCTTTATAGGCAATCAACGTGTATTTGTAAATAGCCCCTTAGGCAATCAATGTATCTCTCGTACACGAAGCTCTTGTATCTATATTTTGATCCTCCGGCTCCTTTTTTAATTGTATCTCGAGTCTTCCGGGCCCCTGTAATTGTATTTGAGTCGTCTCGGCTCCTTTTAATCAGACCCGAGCCGTTCCGGCTCCTTTTAACTCCAGATCTGAGTCGTTTGGTCTCCTACAACCGTATTTGAGCCATCTCGGGGCTCCCTATGAAGGCCGGCAAGAATGCCAACTCAGCATAAGGAAGCCTGGTGATATGGGGCACCAGACTTTAAGTGGCTCGCATGTCTCAATATAGTCATTCTAGACTTCAGTATCGTTCGTGAGCATAACATAACTCCCGCGTAGGCATTTCATGAGTATGCTTCGCTCCTTGAGCAGCTTGTATAAAGTATCCGATTGTGCCTAACTTATATTATCACATTACCACTCATTGAGCGTAACATAATCTCTTAGCCTAACACAATTATTGCTCGCCTACGTAGATCCCGTATAATGTGTACCGACAAGCATATCCTATGTGCTCTCACAAACTAGCCGTATAGTCATGAAGATAATTATAAAATCATCTAGTATAGAAAGGAAAAGGCGAGGTCCTCGAAAGTGACCTAAACAATAATCTAAACGTCTTAACAAGCTAGAAGATCACTAATATTAGGTGTATCCCCCGCATCTAAACCGCACAGCCACTTGGCAGCCAATGAAAAGTAGTACTGCCAATCCCAGGATGTTAGTCATAATCATTCTGAAGGCATTATGGTACAAAAATGGCTTATAAGCTATTAATAAAGTCGTAGGGCTACCAAACTATGTGGTTCCTTCTGCTTGTAATGACTACAGGCTGCCAATAACAACATATGATTCTAAGTAGTCAACCACAATAGCCTTGGGCGCCTAGCGACAACGACTATCAACCCGGGAGGTAGAACTTTAATGCTAAGATTCTAGCCATAAGCATCAATCTAGTCCGTCCAGATAGCATAGCTCATATAACAACTTATCAGCCCCGTAGGCAGTATTCTTAAACTTAGCCCCCTCTAGGCAACATGTATATGGGTGTTCTGGCTATAGCCAGAGAGGCTGGCCCATCGTGTTACAAACTCTCGAGAAGATCACTATCGTGGTATTACATAGTCTATCGATTAATTAATGATGAATTCCTTTAGTTTTATGCTTGAACATTAGTGGCTAAACTCTTGTTCTATGATTTTGGTCATAGCTAATGGTTGAAGTTTGAACATTTGATTATGGGTGCTAGTTCTTAATTCTTCATTAAAGGTCATTTATATGCTTTTTTTTTAATTTCTTATTCATTAGATTGATCACCTCATTAATATATCTGTTGGCTTTTGGTTGAACTCGGGTGAGAAAACCAAAAGGTTTAAAAGAAAGTATAAAACAGGTTTCAATGAATCTTGTCCAATGGGTTTAAGATAGATTTCATTGTCGAGGATAGAAATATACTCTTCAACTCTATTCAATTGAATACAAGTAGCCACGACCGTCATCTCAAGTGTTTCTGTGACCATAAGGATATAGGCATTAGGGCTATGAGAAAGTTCTTGGATGTTCGGGAGAATGGAAAGAAATGGGATAGTAACTTGCAACTAGTAACCTTAAGAAGAATTAGTTAAGTGTATTCAACCCTAAACTTAACTCGAATCGAAAGTCCCAAGACCTTAGATTCTCATCATCATTTGAATTACAACATTCTTGAATTCGCTGGCCCAATTCTTAGTTAATTTACTTTTCAAGTTTTAGTAGTATAATCTCCAACTCATTCCCCCATTTATATGTGCTTTTATTAAATTAAATAAAGTGTTAACCTTGAGCAATTAATCTGACAAGTTTTTAAGGGATCGATATCGGGACTTCACTGTCCTATATTACTTGACGACCATTTGCGCTTGCGTGCGCTTGGGCGATATCAAATTTTGGCGCCATTGCCAGAGACTTGAAGATTGATTAATTGTTTGTAGGTTAGGATTTTTATTTTTCTATTATGCATTTTATGTTTGTTTGTTGGTTGTTGAAGTTTGCAAGTGTTGTGTTCAGTGTATGCCAGCTACGAAGTTAGGGACCAAACTTGAATCATTTTGATCCGGGAGATTAAGAGGACTTTTCATAGGTTAGCTATGGCGTAGCACCATGAGTAGGCACAGTGGCAACAACAAGGAGAGGATTCCAAGGCTAATTTTGCCCTACTAAACTTGGAGAAGCTTCTAAAGTGATCATCAAACCGCCATCACTGAAAACTTCAATTTAGCGAGGGAACCATGCGGTTGGTTTAAACACTTTTCAATATCGTGGTTAGCCGCACGAGGATCCCTACGCATATCCGATGAAGTTCATGGAGCTTAGTGAGAATTTTCACTATCAGAACATGTCAGTTGAGTATGTTAAGCTCATGTTGTTCCCTTTCTCATTGATTGGTGAAGCTAAGGAGTGGCTTCCCTAAAATGAGCCGGTTCCATCACTACATTGGAGGCTCTTCTTCCAACAAATTCATCAATAGGTTTTCATCGGGGAGAACTAAAGAGTTGAGAGGGAAGATCTCAGTTTGAGTAAAAGACGTGAGAGACCTTGGCTCAGGCTTGGGAATGATCAAAGGATAATTGAGTGACAAGCTCGCACCTTATGCAGCCAAAGGAGATCATTGGGCACAACTTCATAGAAGTTCTCAAGCCAAAGTCAAAAATTTTGCCGATGCTACAAAGACTGTGGACAAATCTTGTCCAAGAGCTAGATGAGATAGAAGCCCATTGAATCTCATGTCGCCTAGGGGTCAAGATTATCGTGACTGTTAGAGGTTCTACAACATCCAAAGTTCCGTGGAAGCTTGAGGTGATCTTGTACTAGCAAACGGTGCGTACATGCGCCGCTGGTCAACGTGGATCGCCAGAGGTAACCTCACCAGTTGTAACTCAAGGAACTAGGTTCAACAATTTCAAACTCCACCATCATCATGTGAGGTGTAGAGAAGGCCATGCATATTCAAAGCCATGTCCGCTAAAACTCTACAATCTATTTATTTCAGAGGTCAACAAGGTCGGGTGGAGGTTTGAAGGAAATGGTTACAACCAGGGGTACAGAATGCAGCCTAATCCTCATGAGGAGGGAACCAAATCTCCAAAGATCCCAAACACCTCCCAAAGACCACAGGCCAAGAAGAAGCAAGTGCTTCTTGTAACAGGATACGGGCGAAATGTTGAACGGCTCAGCCAGGACTCAAGTGGTTAATAAGATGAAATCCATTCATGAGTTGAAAAGGCAAATAGGGTAATGAATTTTTAGCAGAATAACAGTCTGCAAGAGGCGCTTTCAAGT
Source organism: Datura stramonium (assembly GCA_018107945.1). Taxonomy (NCBI): domain Eukaryota; kingdom Viridiplantae; phylum Streptophyta; class Magnoliopsida; order Solanales; family Solanaceae; genus Datura; species Datura stramonium. The sequence goes on along the minus strand of JACEIK010002123.1, from coordinate 173,781 downwards.
AATATTGAGAAAAACCCCAAAAAGAATGTAAGCGCAATCTATTTGCTAAAGGAAAGAGTCAAGAGGTAATCCCAGAGCTAATAAAGTAGATGAAGAGCAAGTTGTGAGGTCCAAGCATGAGGTTGGTGAGTAAAGCACTTTAAATTTGAAAGTAGTAGAAGCCAGATCACCTTTCTCCATTCCCACAAATATTCAAGATGCAAAAGGAGGACACAACCTGTAAGAAATTTTTTTGATGTTTTAAGACAAAGTACATGGAATCTACCGTTGGTGGATGTTTTGCGGGAGGTTGTGAAATATGCTAGGTATTTGAAGGATATCGTGGCAACAAAAGAAGGCTCATGGAATTTGATACCGTAGCTCTTATGTAAGAATGCAATCTCTATATGCAACAAGATTCCAAAGAAGTTGAAAGATCCCAAGAGCTTCACTATTCCAGTGGTCATCGGGAGCTTGCAGAAGTTGGTTCCGCACTATGTGACTTGGGTGCAAGCATTAATATGATGACTACATCCTTGTTTAGAACTTTGTGATTAGGTAAACCACGCCCCACCACAGCTGACATTGCAGCTAGTCGACAAGTCCCTAGCTTATCCTGATAGTGTGATTGAAGATTTATTAATTAAAGTGGGATCGTTCATCTTGCTGGTGGACTTTATAATCTTGGACTATGAAGCTGACAAAGCATGTCCCATCATTTTGGGAAGAGTATTCTTAGCCACGACGGACGGAAGTGATCAAGGTGAAGTTTCAGCAAGATGTCAATGACTGTGGGATGGACAAAGTGGCACTTTTGATGTGTTCAAGGCAGTCACCTTATTATGAGGACTTTACAATGATACCAATGGTGGATCCTGGAGGGTATAAGCAGGCGGTGGAACAACATGTTTCTATGGAAACTCACAAGTCGTGATACTAAATCATCTCTACTCGAAAGTGAAGGAGTGAGAAGTCTTGCGTCATGCCACTACGTTAAATCAGGCACTGCACGGGAGACAACCTATGAATATCGTGCCACGGCTATAACTAAGGCATTTTATGGGAGGTAGCTCATCTTTCTAATATATTTTATTTTTGTAGGACAAATAGGGCATTTGAGGTGAAAGAGCGAGGGAAAGAAGCCGAAAAATTCTAAGTCTCTGGGAAAATACCTCGGCATAGGGTGCCAGGTGTTAAACTCTTCGCAAAAATTTCGCCAAAGTTGGTGCTGCTTGGGGCACGTCCGTACTCGCCTCGCGAAGAAATTTTTTTTTCTAAGTATTTAGCTAGGTAAGAGTGCGTGCCGTGGCTGTATGTATTGGATTTTGGTCCATGGGTCAAATTTGACTCAAGGACCTTAAAATTACTAAGAACTCATGCCTCACACCTTTATTTAAATCCCCATTCATTCTCTCTCATTAAAAAGTCAAAGTAAAAGCAATAAAATTCTCTCTCCTACCTCACCTAAGCTAACTCTCCTCCCTTATTCCCCCATTGTTGTCTTCTCTAAAAATCTAGGTGAAGCACATTTTCTCAACTCAAGTACTATGGCATCACAACTGATAAAATAAAAGAAGTGGTAGTCGCTGACAAAAGTCTTAATCGGCTCACAGGGAAGGGAACAAAAGGGTCAAATATCACACAAAAGCACCCCTTGCTAGGAGGTTCGGACGTGCCATAGAGGAGCATGGGAGCCAAATGGTTTAGTGCACAAAATAAGGACAAGTTGCTCTGGAAAACTGGATTGATGAGGGACGCCTTGCACTTGAGTTCACTACCATCTCGCAACACTGCTTGCAACGTGTTTGCAATCAGAGTGCAAATCCTCACTTTGCGAGAGAATTCTATGCTAACCTGGGATACTTCCTTCAGAGAAAGCATCAAGATTAAGGTGTGGGGTCACTTGGTTTGCTTTATGGCTAGGTCATTTAATGCTTTCTTGGAACGCATGGGGTGGACCCTTTGATGTATTTCATATTACTAGAGAAGCCCCTGCATCAAGTGATATTTGCCACGCACTACGTGGTGAGCATTCATCTGCTCATTGGGCAAGGGATCATAATGGCACCCATTCTGCACTCTCATTAGGCGACAGTCTGGGTCAAGCTTATTTGTGTTGTACTCTTTCCCCCGATACACACCATAGAGATCACGTAGAGAGAATTGTGGTGGTGTATATAAGCCGATGAAAGGGCCGCCACCTACTTTTCACGTTGCTCACGAGATAACATGAGAAGGTCACGAGACAACTACCGATGGAACTACTGTTATGGCAACCTTTTTACCCAGTTCTTGTGAGAGGTTGGCGTAGAAGAAGAAGAGTCTAATCTTCATCTACTCCTTGCCAGGCATTTCCAAGGTGTAAAATGATGGATGTCACAAAGGTGAAGGAATCGGCCAACTCTTCAATTAAACTTCTCACTTTTATCGAGCATCAGGCTTGGGATGACATTTGGCGAAGCCGCATGTTTGGGATGCTAGAGTTGCAAAGCTTGAAATCGGGAGGCAAAACTCGCCACCGACGAGGAGATGTCAAGACCGAGGAGCGATACCCACTGAGCGTGGGATGTTGATGGTAGAGTGGGACTAGCTTTCGAGGAACCTCTAGATGACGATGAGGCCATAGTATTGACCGATGGGGTTGACGATATTTTATAATAATGTTACCACAAGAGCCATGCAGGTTGATGGTGAGGATGCTGATGATGATCAAGAGTATAATCCCGACGATGTGACTATGCTTAGAGGCCTAGGAACTTTTTTTATCTCCCTACTTGATATGTTTTGTGTGTGCACTTAGGACAGTGGTTTATTTTATGTAGGGTGTAGGAAGATTTTTGTCATTCTTTTGCTAAATTTTGATAGTGGTCATGTTACTTAGTTGTCATTCTCTATGTTGATAGCTGATTTGTATTGGATAAAAAATGGTCTGTAATAGTTAGTGTAATGTCCCGAAAGTTCCCAAGATCAAATCCGAGGGTTGAATCGTAGAAAGCAGAAAAACTCCAATCCAGTCACGTAACGCAGTTGTCCAAAGGACTCGTGGGGCGTGACCTAATAGGTCATTAAGGACACGTTAGAGGAGCCCAGTTCGAAAAAAAAGTTTTACCAGTGGAGATGGGTCAATAAACGACTCGTCGCGTCACCTAAATGCCGTTAGTGTGGTCATTAAGTGCAGAGAAAAAGTTGCGTAATTAGAGATCTAATGGGTTACAGTGAGTCGCGGGAAGTCACTACCACTATCGTGGCTTGTTATCGATCTCTGATCAAGACGAAAGGAAGTAATGATTCGTCGTGTCACCCATGAGTCGTGGCATCCCTCATGAAGTATGCAAGGGAGGGTCTTGCAATGTTGGCAACGGATTAAGGGACGAGAATCATCATGCACACTTACCAACTCGGGCCAAGTGACCTGCAAGGAAGTTTAGTAAATGAGGATCTTTCTAGTGAATATGACAAGAGAGGACCATGAGTCATTAGTATACACAATGACTCGTCAAGTCCCTCGTAGTGACTCTGTGAAACATCACTTTTCCTCGCGAATTTAGTAAGTGGTGTTTTTGTAAATCCAAAGCCCCTAAGCCCTTAACTACACCATTTTAAGTTCTATTAGAGGGTTTTTTGAGGGGTTAAGTCTATTCTAACCATTCCCCTTCCATGTGCAAGCCTTAGACCCCTCCATTGAAGATCAAGCCTAGAATATTCCAATTTTTTCCTTCAAATTTTCTGGGTGTTCTAGGAAAGTTATAGATTTGATTCTTCTAGGTACGCTGAGGCCATGAATGAGGACTTCTTCCACTCTCATTCTCATAATTCTTCTTAATTTCATGAAGCAAGTCTCAACTCAAATCATGATTTAAAAGTGATTTCAACCCAATTTCATAGGATTTTTATATATTGCTTTGCGGCTTATTCCCTCTCGTATTTTAAAGTACGTTTGATGATTAACAGGCTGATTTTATGCATGTTTTGATTACAAATTTATAAGTTCAAGTTTTAGAAGATTTTACCCAATTATGCAAGTTTATGAAAAAAATATAGTTTATGATTGATGGTTTCAAGTATGGTAAGTATCTAGCAGTACGTATGAATATTTAAAAATTACCTGCATGTATTTATGATTTTGCTTGTGATTTCATTTCATGGCAAGTTAATGATGTTATGATTTGGGCAAGCCTACTCAAGTTAAGCATGATTTCATGATTTAGACAAGGCTAATAAGTTCAGTTATCTCAAGTTTTGGATTCAAGACTCCCCATATATTAAGATTTAAGTTATGTTTTGATACATTATTATATGAGCATTATATATGTTTTGGGATTGGGTGTCTAGCACTGAGTAGGCTAAGATTTCCAATCAGCTAGTTGGGGAAGTTGTAGTTGTCCCACGCCTCGTTAGTTATGTTAGAGGCTATTCGAATAATGTGTAGAAACTCACTTGTCGCATTGGCTATGTTTATTTGATGTATGTTCGTACTTCTCTATTTCAGAACTTAGTTATTCGCTTTCTTTATGCTGATTTTTAGTTATCATGTTCATGCCATGGGCTGACTTGGAGCCATTTATTGTTCAAGGTTTCGTGTCTCGATCCTGGCCCTATTCTAGTCATGATAAATTTGCACGGAGCATTAGGTTTTGAAGTGTCCTAGGTGTCTAAAAGCCATGTTAAATAGATTCTTTTCATGGGTGTGAAGCACATCACACTTATGACGAAGAGGCTACGAAATATTTTAGGAAACTTCCTTTCATGATTTATATTGTGCAATGAAGTATCTCTCTATCCTTCTAACTCGTGCTATACGTATTTTCTATAGAATCATGCCTCCACCTCGAGTAAATGGTAGAAGGAATGGGAAATTGAAATGGCCACAAAGATGGCAATGGAGATGGGCAACCAGCAAGCCCCGCTAGCCCCAACAGTCCTTTTGCCCGAGCAGTCTCTCATGTCGAAGCTTAGGGCACGATGTTGGCCCAGGCTTTAACCGGGCCAGCCTGACCGAAGAAAGGCGACCATGTCCTCAGAATAGAGCGCAGCGGCAGCTTGAGTTTGGAATTTCTTAAGATGAACCCCCCGAGTCCTTGGATTGAGAGGGATGAGGACCCACATGAGTTTCCCTTTCGGAGGAGATACAAAAGATGACCCATATTGGCGAGGGGTGACGAGAGAAGAGAGTGTGCAGACTTAGCCTTATTAGCGTAAAGGGGTTGCTTATATTTGGTACCGTCAGTGGAGGGATGGTAGGGAAGTGGGCGCAAGGCATTCGTGAGCCGATGAGTTCATGATAGCTTTAGACATATTTTCCCTAGGAGTCGAGGAGCAAGTAAAGGCAATGAGTTCGTCAACTTGAAGCAAGGAAATGATATTGATCGGGCTCAAAAGTATGTTCATCCAGCTGTCTCAAGTATGTGCCGGAGATGGTGGCAAACTGAGGTCCCACTTAACAAATTTGTGTATGGAGTGTCCGACTCGTTGGCAAGGAGTGTAGGACAAATGATGTTGAACAACGACCTAGACTTCTCTTGATTGGTCATATATGCCAGCGTATGGAGTGCGCATTAGATGTAGAAGGATAAGGAGAGAGAGGCCAAGAGGGCCAGGACGAGTAGTATTAGGTTTTCCCAACAGAGACACAGTGGCGTACATCGTCAATAGTCTCACCAGACCACGCCCTAGCGACGTCGTCAACTAGTGTACCATCTAGATCTTGGAGTGAACAGAGGGGGAGGACATCAGGCTTTAAAGGTCAGGGGAGTAGGTCAAGAGAGCCTAGCATTTCAGTTTGTGGCAAGTGTGGCAGGAAGCACCCCGGAGAGTGCTTAGCGGATTTAGGTGCGTGTTACGAGTGTGGAAAGCTTGATATTTGCTCGTAGATTGTCCAATACCTAGACAGGCCATGGTAGAGGATGTGACCCAGCTTTCAATTCAGCAGCTCCACCTGCACTTTCAGCTCAGCAGGGTGCATCCATTAGTGCAGATGATGGTCAACGCTAGAATAGGTTTGGCGCCCCTATCATCACGTCGAGCGTAAGGTCTCCTAGACGTGGTCGCCGGTATATTATGAGTATTCCATCTTGATGTATATGCATTGTTAGATCTAGGGCTACTTTATCTTTTGTGACTCCTTATGTTGCTATTAGTTTCAAAGTTAGTTTCAAGTCCTACGAACCCTTCTTGGTCCCTACTCCGCCGGTAACTCGCCTATAGCCCCATTGCATATACAAAAATTACCCTATCACAATTCTTCAGAAAGTCACCTTAGACGATCTAATAGATTTAGACATGACTAATTTCCGGATGTGATCTTTGGTATGGAATGGTTGTAGGCATGTTATGCCTCAAAAAGAATTGTAGAACCCGTGGTAGAGTTTTTAATTTCTGGTGAGCTAGTACTAAAAATGGAAAGGTAGTTCGCTTGTGCTTATAGGTCGCCTTTGTTTCCTACCTTATACAAAGATAATTTCCAAGGGTTGTGTTTACCATCTAGTTCTGATTAAGGATGCTACATCCGAGACCCTGACTCTTCAGTCTGTCCCTATTGTGTGTGAGTATTCGGAGGTTTTTCCAGATGATCTACTCTCAGAGTCCCTCCCGAGGAGAGATTGATTTTGGTATTGACTTTCTTCCCGATATGCAGCCTATATCTATTCCTCCATATAATGGCTTCAGCTGAGCTAAAGGATTTTAAAGAACAGTTGAAAGATTTTCTAGGTAAGTGGATTCATTAGGCCTAGCAAGTCCCCCCGGGTGCACCCGCTTCTCTTTGTTCAAAATAAGGATGGTTCTCTCAGATGTGCATTGACTATTGGCAAGCTGAACAAGGTTACAATCAAGAACAAGAATCCCCTCCCTAAATTGATGACTTGTTTGACCAACTTTAGGGTGTTAAGTGATTCTCAAGACTGCACTTCGCATCCGGGTATCATCACCAGAGTTAGGAGAGGACATTTCAAGACATCTTTTCGGTCCTAATAGTCACTATGAGTTTGTAGTTATGTCTTGAATTTGTAGTATGTCTGGACTAACCAATGCTCCTACAGCTTTGTGAGATTGATGAACAAGATGTTCAAACCATATTTGGACATGTTCGTGGTCGTCTTCATTGATGACATTCTCATATACTGAGCGAGGGCGAGCATTGCCGCTTATTTAAGGATTGTGCTAAGGTAATTTTAAGGATCGACGCTGCATGCTAAATTCAGCAAGTGTGAGTTTTTGTTGGACTCAATAGCATTTTTGGGTCACGTGGTGTCAAGTGAGGGTGTACAGGTGGACTCCCAAAGATAGAAGTTGTAAAGAATTGATAGACCAGCTTAGTCATTCGAATATCGTGGAGTTTCTGGGTTTAGCTGGCTATTACAGGAGGTTTGTTGAAGGATTTTTTTATCCATTGTCGCACCGTTGACTAAGTTGGATCCAGAAGAAAGTCAAATTTCTGATGGTTGAATGCTTGTGAGAAGAGATTTTAGAGCTAAAGATACGACTCACTTCAACTCCAAAAGTATTGACCCTATTTGAGGGAACGGACAGATTTGTTGTGTAATTGTGATGCTCTAGAGTTGGTCTTGGTTGTGTGTAGATGCAGCATGGTAAGGTCATTGCGTATGCCTCTATATAGCTTAAGACTCACGAGAAGAATTATCCGATACATAACCTAGAATTGGCAAAGAAGTGGTGTTCGCATTGAAGATTTGAAAGCACTACTTGTAATGGGTGCATGTAGATGTGTTCACAAACCATAAGTGCCTACAAACATGTGTTTACTCAGAAGGACTTAATTTAGAATAGCTAAGTTAGAGCTTCAAAGACTGTAACATGAGTGTCCTTTATCATATGGGCAAGGCCAATATAGTGGCAACATGCTCTTAAAGGTGCTATACATGAAGAGTGGTTTCATGTGGAAGATGGAAAGAAAGAGTTGGTGTAGGATGTGCATCGGCTTGCATGATTAGGGGGGTTCGCCTTGTTGATTCGACGGATGGTGGTGTCAGTATTCAAAATGGATTAGAATCCTCTTTTTGGTGACCGAGGTCAAGGCTAGACAAGATGAGATCCCATTTTGCAAAGGAAGGAAATGGTTCGTAATCAAAGGTAGAGGTCTTCTCCAAAGGGGAGCCGGAGTACTTCTTGATATCAAGGTCGTTTGTGTTCTGGAGATTAATGATTTGAGAGAGCGGATGTTGCATGAGGCTCATGGTTTCCGATATTCTATATATTTAGGTGCCACCAAGATTTACTATGACTAGGGCTCTATTGGGTGGAATGGCATGAAGAAGACATTATGGAGTTTGTGGCTATGTCCAAATTGTCAACAAGTGAAAGGAGCATCAAAGATCGTGGGGGAATGCTACAAGACATCAGTATCCCTACTTGAAAGGGAGGAAATCAACATGCAGACTTCATCATAGGGTTACTCCCATACATGTCGGCATGACTCTATTTGAGTGATTGTAGACAAAGCTTTGACTAAAGCAACTCATTTTTACTGGCCAAAACTACCGATTCAAATGTGAGGACTAGGCTAGATTGTACATTCGAAGAGTTGTTTGGCTGCATGGAGTGCCTTTATCCATCATTTCATATAGAGGTACTCAGATTACCTCCCAGTCTTTAGAGATCGTTTAGAAAAGGACTTGCACTCAGTCGTTTAGCACAGCCTTTTCACCCGTGCATGCATGGCCGTCGAACGGACCATTCATTTCAAGGATATTTTGAGAGAACGTGTGATTAGGGTGGCATTCGGTTTTTCGATTCGATTTATTTAAATTTCGATTCGGTGTTTTTGGTTTTCCATTTTTCATGTAGTGGGTCGAACACCGAACCAAACTAATTCGGTTCTGGGCTTGGTTTTTTTCAAATTCGGTTCGGTTTTTTTTTTAAATGTTAATTAAAATTTGGTTTTTTTGGTTACACAGGGCCTAATTAATGGGCTCATTTTTTAACTTACAAAATAAGCTACTTTTTTAATTAAAAATGAGTTTTTTATCTTTTAAATTTAAAATAAATTATTTTAAGTTTGAATTCTAATGTTTAATTCAACTAAGCTAATTTTAACTTTTAAATAAAGAAAATAGCGGGATCAATTAATTTACTTTTGCAGTACATACATAACATTTGAATTTTTATAATAAAATTTGCTCATGTTTATTATCCTTTAAAAAAACCAATAAAAAGTTAAGGGTCTTTTAAGATTTCAATAATCTACGGTCCCTAATTTCTTGTTAAATAAATATTATATATTTCATTTTTCTTTCAAAGCATATTAATAATAGTAAGAATTTTCATAACATGCTAAAACTATTATAAAAATTTGTTATTTGTAAAAAACTTAAGCAATTGTATAAATTATATAAATAATTCTCTAAATGGACTTTGAGATTTGGGTTGGGTTTAGTATTTTTATTTTTTGAAACTAAGTTATAATTTTTTTAAAATATGAAATTTTGATTTTTTTAATATTTATGATTTTGAAATTTTAAAACCGAACCAAAAACTGAAATTTTAAAAGAAAAAATTGAAATTTTATATTAATTTAAAAAAAGAAGAACCGAAAAACTAAATTAGTTCGGTTCGGTTCATTTTTCAGTTTTTTGGTTTTTATGTCCACCCTTGCGTGTGATTGACTTCAAAGATAGTTGCGATGATCATTTACCTCTTATCGAATTTGCTTACAACAATAGTACCACTCTAGCATTCGATGGTCTTCGCTTGAGGCTCTTTGCGGCGCAGGTGTAGATCGTCCATTGGTTGGTTTGAGGTAGAGAGCCCACATTGATAGGTCCATATTCAGTTCATGAATCTATGAAGAAAAGTTCCTACCTTATAAGGGAAATGCTAAAATGTACTTCGTAGTCGCCAAAAGTCCTATGTTGATGTGAGGAGGAGAGAACCTGAGTTCGAAGTTGATGATTGAGTGTTTTTGAAGGTGAACAGATCTCCTTATAAAGGTGATGAGGTTTGAAAAAGGGAAACTTAGTCCCCGATATGCCGGTCCCTTCGTGATTGTGATCACACCTCTAAGAATGTGATAGATGGTCTAACCTAATGCAAGCATTAGTGATCGTTTTTACTAATTTTGATGAGTCTTTCTTAGTTATGAAGACCAATTAAAAATAAATAAATGCATTTGTGATATGATAGCAATTTATTAGTCCCAAAACGAAATAATAATAACTCACAATAAGATTTCGTAAATGCTTTAATTGCTTAAACTATTAATCTATACTATGTTATATTCTACTATACAACTTTGTATTAAATGCATCTTCGTGAATTATAACTTTTTATATAAATGTTAATCTATTGATAGTGTATTAATACAAATTTTGTAATACTAATATGAAATATAATATTATTATTATATATAACCTCAAGTTAAAAGTTAGATTACTATTTTGCCCTTTAATTTAAAACTATTTCAATAATATTTTATGTACTAAAAAGTAAATATAAATTTATAATAAATATTATTAGACTATTAGATTAAATAAGAAATTTATAATTTCCATAATAGAGAATTAATGTTTTCTATCTAATTTACGTTTATTTCACTTTTATTCAAATTTAATTATAATTATTTATTGTCATCTTCAACGGAATGTAAAAAATTCAAAGAGAGAGTGTAGTATCATGATTATTTCTTTAATCTAATATTTTCTTCTTTTTTTAATTATTTTTTAAAAGATTTATATCTATGTTTTCTACTAAAATATTTTGAAATACTATTTGGTTGAAGGGTAAAATATCGTTTAATATTGATGGGTATTTTAGTCATTTATTGTTTATCTCGTAACGTTTTTAATTTTATAATTTAATAATTGTATTGAAATAAGAATATTATAACTTATTATTTAACTTCTCTTCTTATAAAAAAAAGAGTCAAATATCTTTTAGTTTAGTTAGTTATTATTCACTTATATATATATATATATATATATATATATATATATATATATATATATATATATATATATATATATATATATATATATATAGTCAAATAGATTTTTTTATTGTTTGGTATAAAAAAATATTATAAGAGTATTATTTAAATGTAGGGCAAATAAATCATTTACTATTTGATGGATCGATATGTGGACTTCCCGCTTTAGTATAATATGATATGATAATTAATATTTAAAAAACTAAAAAAATAAAAAAAAACACTATAAATTAAAATTTTCAAAAATTAAATATTATTATTTAATTAAATATTTAAATATGATATGAAATTTTTCAAATACAAAAATAAATAGACAAGAAACAAAATTGTAAAGTAAAAAAATTATTGTAAAAAAAATATAAAATTAAATATTTAATTATAATTATATTAGTTTTTTTTTGTTTTTAAAAATATTATTATTTATTTAGATATTTTATTATATTTTTAATTTATGGTAGGGGCAAAATGATAATACAACTTTTAAGATAAGGGCTTCCCACTTTTAAGATAATATGATGATATATAGCTTCAACAAGAGTTAAAGGGAATATTATTTTTCATTTCTATAATAAATTTATATTAATGACCATTTGATTAAAAAGAATTTAGATAAATGACAATTATATAAGAAACTAATATAATTTATTCGGGGTGCACACGCAAAGTAATACCTGAATTTCTCGGTCAATTTTGCTGATTATAACATTATATCATCTCTGGTTTGAAGAACAATATATCGCTTCTACATATATCATCTAAAATCTAATTCCGGACAAGCTTAAATGAGACACACATGCAACGCACGTCTAGGACTAATATAATAAATAAGTGCCTGCGTAAAAGAGAATGATTTTTTTACCTTTCAAACAAACATCAAGCTTCTGCAATATTTTTATTTATTGAAATAAATATTAGAACAGACCGAAGAAAGAACTACAGGATTAGATCAAACTCTTAAACATCATCATTTATTAATTTAAAATTAATAATTTTATTTCTAAATTCTTATATTGTTATAAAAACACATCGTCTAAATATTACTTACGCTATTTTGAAAATTTTATTCTTACCAATACGAGGGACACGCGTGAGACGTGTACACTAAGACTATTGATATTGAAAAGTGAAAAAAATATTTGCAACAAGACAAGATCTGTTACGTCATAAATGGACGCATTAATAGTGTTAAAATTCTAATTTTGTATCAGGAGATTGAAGTTGGATTCAATGACAACAATATAGTTCAAGAATGCAATAGTCACTTTTCTACTGTTACTTTTTCAAAAAATTCTATTTCGTTTGAAGATGTAATACAATCTTCCGACGAAATAATCTTTGGTAATATCTTTAGATTTGATCAACTAATCTAACATTCAATATATGCATAATAGTTTACTCTTATTTACTTAATATAATATAGTTCCTTAGAAATGTTGATTGAATTTTTTATCCTTCATTAAAAGACTCTACAATAGATAAAATTGTCATTTATTATTTTTTAAAAATAATTGTTATTTAATTATTATCATAAAATTTAGAACTGTGAAATTAATTAAAGTTATAACTATTAAATTTGTACTACTTTATAAAAGGTAAGAACTCCTAATGTTTAGTATTTTAAAATTGACTAAAATTTTGCTTTTTAAATCTTTCCTTATTTGAATTATATAAAAATTCTAAAATTTAAAGTTTTAAAATCAATTACAATTTTGTTAACTTATATCAATTCTTTATTTATTAAACTAACTAATTATCCATCATAATATTTTAATTTACGATACAAGAAAATAAATTAAAGAACGTAATTTCATGATGCATTAATACGTTGAATTCGTCCTCCTCCTTTTCTTTAAAAAAAATATAGAAACACAATATACTTTAAGTTGTTTCAATTAATCGAGTGTTCTTGCTATTCAGTCGTTTTAGTTAAATCTACATTATTTCTGTTAGGATCCAAATGGCCGTGATTGACACCCACACTAACCTCCAGTGGGTGAACCATGAAAACCCAACTAATTTCCCCCCAAAACCGCAACATTCAAAAAGAAGATAACACTTTTGTAAATAAAAGAAATATTTTACTAAATTTAATGTAAATGAACCACTCGAAACAAAATAACCAACTCCCATAACCATTCTAAAAACCTGATTATCATTGCACTTCAGACGTATAAACACATGTCTAAGATCGAAAGAAAACTAGAAAGAAATAAAATTGCAAATGTCCGGATGAGAGACATCTTCGACGGAGGAGTAGAACAGCACATCTTGCATCGCTCACCTTTCAATAATGCGTTGCTTCTCTAAAGATGAGATCGTGATAAACTTCCGGGATCGGATTCAGCAATCAAAAAAGAAGTGCAGGAGTAGCGTCAGTACGAAACATAGCACTAGTAGGCATCATCGGCCGACCTTACATAATAACACATATACATATAGACAAGAATGTGCAATTAATTCAAAACATCATTTAAACAAAATCATACTCAGTTCAGAAGTTAAATTCTACTCAAGTGCTAATCGGTCTGCTCACTAGATTAGGCTATCGCTGCAGCGGTCACTTGACCGCTGCCACAGTCTCGCCACTGTAGAATAAGTCTCACTGCAGTGGTACTGCTTGGCAGTAGCTCGACTCAACTGTACGTTGACACCCAATTTTGGCTCACCATACTTAAAAAATTAACTTCTTTCAGCTTTTTAGTTGTTAAATTGCACAAAATGTAATTTTGACATTTTCTTCATTTTTTAACGGTTTATTGATAAATTATTCTTATGATAGAATTTTTATTATTTTATTTTATTTTTCATCATTTCAGTTTTTAAAATAATTATCCTTATTTTAGAATTTCATTTTATTTATCGTCATATTTTTATTTTTTGCTATTTATTGATAATGAATTAGAATTTTTTTAAAATTAAAAAAGTCATTGTTTCCCATCAAGTCTTTTCTTTGCGGATCTCTTTTTTAGACTTTTTCTGTTCTTTCTTCTTAGCTTCTTTCTCTCTCCTCCCTTACACGTTTCTTTTCTTTCTTTAAATACCTAAAACTCACTCTCTCCTCTGTAATATCTTTTCCTCCACATTTTCTCTTCTCTCTCTTTCTGAAAATCTCAGTACTCACCAGTCGCCAGTCGGTCCCTCTCCTAACTCCCCTCACCTCTTTATTTATTTTGACAAAGAAAACTCTCAACCCTCTCTCCTCTATTATTATTATTACTATACACCCCTTCAACTAGCTCCTTTTATTTCCTATATATACATTTATTCGTTAATGTATATTTATTCGTTACTAACATTTCTATTAAATATTTATATAGGTCGGGGATGTCTCTTTATCTATGCTCTACTTCAATTAAAGTTTGTTACGCGTTTAGGCAAAACTTAAGCTGTAAATATTTTTATAAATAATTTTATTTGGTATAAGCACATAATTAATTAAACTATACTTTGAGCTAGGCAAATGTTAAAGTCTTTTTTTTTTTGTGAAAATAGATTTGTATTTTCTCTCCTCTTTTATTTAGCCTTTACAAATATTTTTCGTTAGTCCTTTTGTTATATATTTTCTTGGTTTAGAATATTTTAATAGCGTAATATACTCGTTCACCATTATTTCACTCATCTCTCTAAAAATAATAAAATAATTATTTATCTAATGAAAATATAGTTCAATCAATTTTACCCTTTCAATTTCTCTTGTTACTACACTTTCTTGCACATTAATAGAATTTGTGAGTTGTATGTTTAAGTTAGAAATTTTAGTTAAGAGTGCTTCCTTTGCATGTAGTAGAAAAAATATTTTCCTTTTCACGTTAACAAAAGAATAACTTTCTTTTCATGTGGTGGTAAAAAATATTTTTCTTTCATGTCAATAAAATAATATTTCTCTTTGGTAATGTACAAATAGTATTTTTCTTTGCATATATATTGTTAAAAAAGTAACTTTTCTTTTTATACAGTAGGCAAAAAAAAAATATAATAAAAGGTACTTTCTTTAATGTTG
>JACEIK010002123.1:106207-122731 GCA_018107945.1 Datura stramonium | reverse complement strand
TTATTTTGTTCATATCAATATAATTAAATCTGTTGTCTTTGTTGATTTTAGCTAATTTTGAATTTCTGGGTGATTGAGATAATTTCCTGTCCACAAAGATAATACATGTAGAGTTTTTTTATTTATTTTTTATTTATTTATTTTTATGTAGAGGTTTGGGAATCTTCTGAATGAATATATTTTGCATACTGTCTCGGGTTTAATAGGTGGATCAGGTTAAAATAACTTAAACGTTGATCAGATTTAAATTGAGAGAAATAAAAGGGATGAGGGGAATTAATAGTTCAGGCTAAATGTGTGTTCAAAGTTTGACGATAAAGACAAATATATATTTAAAAAAAAGTATAAATTCTGGGCAAATATAACTTTTTTTTTTTTTGAAATCTGACCCTTTTCCATTGAAGTAACTCTGAATATCCCATGTCCATTACTTTTTTTTTTTATTTCCTTTTTGGATTGAGTTAAAATTTTGTGAAAACAAAAAATAGGGTGTCCAAATAGGGTACCCATGAGGCTGGAGTATCGGTTAACTGATAAATAACCAACTCTCCGTCGGTCTGACCTAAAACAGGGCCATTTTAAAGTTAATTCGCAATGAGAAGAAGCATAGCTCTTTGTAAGGGAGGCCTAAGATCGTACTGTATTGACTCCAGAGATGGATTTCAGAGCTCCAAACTCAAAATTTTTGATCGCGATCTTAAGCGCAAGCAAGTAAAGCTTCTTCTATCACACAACTCATATAACCTTGAGTATCTTCCCTAAACATACAAATTTATTTGTGTAAAAAATTTCAGTTTTACTTGTCCATTTATACTATGCTTTCTGTTGGATATCCATGGTTGGCAGCGTGATAGAGCAGCGTGGTTGATGAAGCCAAAGGATTCTCTTCTTGATACTGTGGCTGAGAATCTACTGGATCGATTGGAGGTATTCAGTTTAACCTTCTTTTTTCCTTACTTTTTCTTGTACAGCTATGTTTAAACTTTTGTGCAGTTTTCGGTTTACAAAAATAACATAGTGACATACCTATTGTAATCCCATATGTGGGTCTGGGGAGGGGAGGATGTACCCAAACCTTATCCTTACCTTTGTGGGGTAGAGAGAGTATTCCCGATAGACCCTCGACTCAAAAGAAAGTTTCTGAAGTGGATTGCAAGAAAAATATGACAGCAAGATACAAAGCAAATAAAGCAACATATAATTATACACATTGAAGAATAAGAGAATACGTGACTACTAAATACTACTACTAATATTGAGAAGAGGAGAGGAGGAGGCTAGACCCCTACCTCTCCCACATAAAGTGAGACAATCCTTAACTACCTACTAGCCTTGTATCCTAATCCTCGACTTGTGTGGTTAGGTTGTATCCCTGCAGCGGCATCCTAACCTGCATGCCATCTCAGTCATAGGGGCAGCCGCAACTTAGGCTTGTTGGAAGTGTGTTTCCTGTGTTGTACCTATTGCCCAGGCATTACGTACCTTGCTATCTAGGATCTTGTCCTCGATGTTTCAACCATACTGCAAAAAGCTAATTTTTACTTTTTATGTCCTGATCATTTCTAGTTTTGAGTATAATTTTCCTCCCATCCATGCTGTAAGGTTGACATTGACAAAAAAAGTAGACTGAAACACCAATCAGGCAAGATAAAGTAATGGGATACAAAAGGAGAGATGAGTAGGAAGACATTATGAACATATTCTACCATCTAATAATGAACTTCATAAAATTTCAACTGATTGGAAAGGGTTTAGGGTAGTAAACTGTTGGCCAATACTTTGAAAACTCATATGCAAACCATGGCCATATTTTTAAGCATCCTACCTCAAATGGGTCATTAGATTAACTATCCCCTGGTTCAATTGAATGCTACATCTTCAAACTAACAAGAATTAATTCACCTTTTCATGATGTCATTACTTTACTCATGTGATCTGTGTTCTATTCACTATCCTTCAAGTTGCCCCTTCTGAAGATTAATGAATTTAGTTTGTAGATACAGAAATATATGGGTTCATTTGTGCCGTTCTTTGAATAAAGCTTAGATGAGCCTGTCATATTAAGGTTAGGATATTATGTTCAGAATGATGCCTAATGAATTTTAAAAATTTGGTGAATACGACTAGTAAATTCGACATCTTGTGCTCTAATGTACTTTCTGTCACCATAAGAAGAAACAACGTCAGTCACTTTTAGATTTTGAGAAGATAAAGTGGTAGCTGAGATGCTTTCTTTTCTAATGATCGTCTAGAGTCTGGACTGCACTATATGAAGCATGCTTAACCCAAGACAACCTAGCTAAAAAGAAACTTCAAATTGTGAATTGATGCTACCTCTGCCAGAAAGAAGCAGAAAGCCATAGTCACCTTTCTTTGCACTGCACTATTACAGCAGAATTGTGGAACGTGTTTTACTCTCTTTTTGGTCTCAGCTGGGTCATGCCACAAAGTATCAAAGAGGCTTTTGAGAGCTGGTGCTGTTGGAAAGTTGACAACACCATCAGAGTATTTGGAAGGAAAGGAATAGAAGATGTTTTGATGGTTTATCAACTCCTATACATTCTCTCAAAGGTGGATGTCTCATGTGTCTGTACAGTTGGGTCAACATGTCCTCTATAGATTCCATGGACAGTTTTTTGAATTTTGTTAGGTCCTTAGTTTTAGCATAATTGTACTGGAGCTAGCAGTCCCAACTATTTTTGTCTCATCTTTTGTATCTTTCTTGCATCTTCTTGATGCCTTTAATGAATCATTTACTTCATCAAAAAAAAAAAATGATCGTCTAGAGTCCAAATCATCTGCTTAGCGGGGAAGTCATATGGCTTAGGCTTGAGCTAGTTGGGTTGCTCATCTTCTAGGATCCTGGATAACGCATGTGCTCTTAAGAGTCATTTGGTTCATGGACTAGTTATTGCGAATTATAATGCGCAGGTTGTTATGTTGTGAATAATAATGCATGGATTGCTATGCTTGAATAATAATAATAATGTAAGAATTGTTATATGGTGTATAATAATACACCAAATTGTTATGCAGCAATTGCCTATTTTAAGGATATTTTTCTTTTAGATGGCCAATACATAGATTTATATCATATAATACATAGATTCTCGAATAAGTTATGCCAGTATTAGTAATGGAGTTTAATACACAAGTTAAAAGCTGCATTAGTGGGTTTATGCCGAAAATTGAGTGTTGTATTAGTTAGGCAGAGACTTCATTAGTATGCACAGTTAAATATTGCAAAAGAAATGTTTTATGCTGAATTTATGCTAGGAATATCTTTCCTTATGCAGCCAGCCGAATAATAGATTGGGATGCCATGGATTTGTTGCCACACATATAACTAAAAATGATTCTGTGAGTTTGTTGCTTATATACATTGATCGCTTGCCTAAACGAATTAATTGTGCTTTAATAGTGTCCCCTCTAACAAGAGTTCAAGCTTTACATCTTTTTGTATTTTGCAGGATTGTAAGAAAACATTTCCTACGGCATTGTGTATGGGGGGTTCTCTGGAAGCTATCAGACGATTACTGCACGGACGCGGTGAGAAGAAAGTTTCTTGAGGCACATGTTTTAACTATTGTTTCTTGACATCACTTGATTTTGACTTGTCAGTTCAAAAATTTCATATTAAACATACTTCTTGAAAAAACTATGCTTTCATTTTGATAGAATAATTGTAAGGAAAATAATGAAATTTTAAGTAGTTAGTGTAATAGTAGTTAAACATGTCTTCCACACTATAAGTTTGCGAAAATCATATTAGCTTGAAGCAGTTACTTCTGTGGATTTTTTGTCTTCTCTTTCTGGGTGTTGTATACCTGATTGTGTAGGGTTGCATCACCCTTTAATGCGTTTATCTAATAAATTATTTTAAGAATAATGTAAGTGAAGCAAATTTAGGCAATTGTGGTACCTAAATTTAAATGATTAAGATATGCAATCTCCTAGGAGAATGACATGATGATCAAGATGCAGCGAAGATAAAAAAAAAAAAATAGGATGGTTGAAATGGAGGAGTATGGGGTTGCTTGTGAAGTTGAGTTCGAATCCCGTTCGATGCAAAAAGTTAGGTAGTTTGCCTCATCTTCTAAATTTCGGCGGATAGAGTTATCCGGTACTTGTACTAGTAAGAGGGTACAAGTACCCAATGAAATAGACGAAGTGCGCGCAAGTTGGTTTGACACCATTGTTATTAAAACTAGAAAGAAAGAGATAGAGAAAGGACGAAATATGAATATCAAGGACTTGAAAACCTAGTTAAAAAAATTAACAGTTCTTGCACCTAGAGGTATGGTAAGTTGTCTAATTAGCAATAAAGTGCGGTCTAGTGATCAATGAAGTGTGAAGGGTTATGAAGACCAAGGATCAACTTCTAATAGAGTCAAAAAAATGCTAGGTGATTTGTTTCCAACTGCCCAAGTCTTATGGACAGAATTTCTTGGTAATTATACTAGTGGGAGGAAGCAAGTACCGAGATAGATTTATTCGAGATGCCTGGAAGTAACCCTTTTTCCTATTGTTTGTTCATTTTTGATATATACAAGCAATTCCTAGTGATGCTTGAATAGATCTTTTCGGAAGCCATCAGCCTCACTTAGCCTTGTAACTTTTTTGGGCATCCTCTATTTGCCTTTAACTACATACATTATTATCTTGCATTTTCGGAGGACGAAAAAATAAGAGTACTCCATAAGTTGTCTCCATTATAAGGATAGATCTCATTTATTCATCTTTCACTAATTTTCTCTCACTTGGGAATATGATTCTTAGGGGAAATTAGCCCGTCAGCCAAAAATGATGCTCAAACCAACCTTGGCTCATACTGGATTGAGTAATAATTTTGACCTTCACGAACCATTTGATGAACGTGCTTATATTGTTCCATGATGCTGGAGCATGATTATGGGCATACCTGTTGCTTTTCAGGTGGCATTCAGAAATTACTTATGATGGATACATCATGGGACATGGTAAAATTGTGTAAAGATGCTGAGCTGCAAGTGCCAAATGACAACATTGAAACATCATACATTATTGGTGATGAAGAATATCTGCCCGTGAAAGAAAAGTACGTGTAACTCTGGTGCTGTCCTTAATGAATGATTGGAATACCTTATTGACATAGTAATGAATAACATCCTTTTTTCATACTTTTGTTTCACATGGGAAGTTCTGTTGATCTGGTCATGAGCTGCTTGGGACTCCATTGGACAAATGATCTTCCTGGGGCAATGATACAGGTGCTTGCTGTATTTGGTTGGCAGCAGCCAGATAACATTTCCCTCTAGTATTTAGTCATTTTCCCATTTCATTCTTGATCTCGAAATAGCAATATCACCAAAGACACTTACTATAACTGTAATTCTGCCAGTGCAGATTGGCTTTAAAGCCAGATGGCCTATTTTTGGCGGCTATTCTTGGCGGAGAAACATTGAAGTATTTCACTATCCTTATACTAAGTGCATGCATTCTCTATATTTGTAGCACCTAATGTTGGTCATCTTATTGCGATTATCTTAGGGAGCTGCGGATAGCTTGCACTATTGCACAAATGGAGCGTGAAGGAGGCATCAGTCCACGACTATCACCCTTGGCACAAGTATATATAGAAATTTGGCTATACACTGATTCTGAAAATTATTTCATTGGTCTTAGGATTTCTAAATTTAGTCAACACTAGCAACAATTTCAAATTCCTAGAGTAATGCATCTTTGACAATCTTATATATAGTCTTTTATTATTTATAAAATCTTTCAGCAGACACTTCTAGAAATTTCAGTTTGGCATGGTGACCAATTTCGGCCACTGTATCATCGATCATTTTTTGGAAACATAGGTCTTATCTTAAGGATGTATTAGATGAGCTGAATTTGTTAAATTTAGTAAATTGACTATGCTCTTACTTTTTTGTTTCATATAAGTGGGTCAACCAAATTTCTTCTCTGTTAAGTTTCTTTTTTAGTTCAATTCACAAACAGTCCCATATAACATAATTGTTTCTCATCTCTCAAAAAAATAATAAGATTTTTTTTTTAAATGGTAACAAGCTTGTATTGATTCACGAAAAGGGCTATTAAGCCATAGTTACAGGGCGAATGAAGCATAGAGACTTGTAAGTTAGAAAAAATTGTCTACTAGTCTATAGCGACTCTAAAACTTATATAGAGACTCCGTGTCTTCTATGTACTCTTGTTTACACCAAAAATGAAAAAGCAAAATGCAGCTAAGTTTCATTTTTTGGATTGGATTGCTTTTGTTTTCAAAACATCTCGAGTTCCTTTCCTTCCAAATAATCCACCAAACGCAGCCAGAGATTGAACTCCATCTTCTCTTTTGCTCCTTTGTGTCCCCTCTTCTGTTCCAACTGGATAGCAAATCCAGTGGGTTCATTGGCATTGTCCAGTTCAGGCCTATCATAGCAAGAAAGATATCCCAAAGTTGTAGGGTCACTCTACAGTGCATAAACAGATGTGTATTTGTTCCTGCAGTTCTTCCACATAGTGAGCATATGGAACAAAATTGCATTCCCCTTCTTTGTAACTTGTCCTGTATCAAGCATTTCTGCCTTGCTACTAACCAGGAAAAACAGGCCACCTTGTATGGAATGTTAGCCTTCCATATCTGTCTCCATGGCCATTGAGAATTCAAATTGCTATCAAAATTTAGCATGTGGTATGCTGCTTTTACTGGGAAAACTCCAAGTCTATGGCCACTCCACCAGATCCTGTCTTGAGTCTGGGTAATTCCTGTGAATTGAGCTATGGTGTGTAGGAAATCTGCATATCTGTCTCATCTGCCAATCATTTAAAGGTCTCCTGTAGCTTCCCATCCACGATTACCTCAAACTTCCCTGATGTGAGCCTTTTGCTACTGATTTAAGGCATAAATATCAGGAAAAAGAGACTTTAAAGGTGGTATTTCCTAGCCATCTATCTTCCCAAAAAGAGATTTTCCGCCCATCACCAACTTGGAAGCTTATTCTGTGACTGAAAACTTGCCAGAGGTTTCTGACGGTCTTCCAGACACTGACCTCGTACACTATCCACCTTCTTTGTCTTCCATGGGCCTTCCTGTCCATATTTATCTTGGATAACATTCTTCCATAGGGATTAGTCTTCATTTTGGTATCTCCATAACCATTTCATGAGCAAACTTTGGTTTTGTTTTCTGAGATTCCTGATGCCTAAACCTCCTTGCTTTTTACTGAGGGTGAGGATTTTCCATATGACTAGGTTGAAATCCTTCTTCACGTTGTTCCCTTGCCACAAAAAGTTTCTTCTCAGTGTGTCTATTAATAAAATTGTTTCTCTTCGAGATACTCAATGCTTTGCATTCAAGGTAATATGACTTTTTCAGGTGGAGTGGTTATACTTTTAACTTATCTGCTATTTGAGGGAAGGGAGTGTCAGAGTATATGGAATGAGGAAGGATATGTTCATCGTCAAATGTGGATTTCAGTGCTTGGATGGTCCGGTGAAATTCTGTTCAACTGCAGTGTGCAATGTGCATTGTTTTCTACTTACACGTCAAAGGCTCATGGTCTGCAGTAGGGTTACCTGCTTCTCTGGCAGTAACACATCATTTCGTGTTATTAACCTCGTACTCCTCTTCCATACCTGGGGAATGGGGAAACTCTAGGGAGGCAGTTATATATCGCATCACAATGAACACTGGAAACATGAGTAGGAATCTTTCTAATTGTTATAAAGAGCATTGCCATCTGGGCAGTTGAAGAGTCAGCTATTACTTCATTGTCGGTTATTTTAGCTATAAACTGATAAATATTGTATATTGTTGTTAGATCAAGGAAAGGTTCCTGTGAAGAGCAACTTACCAAAAAGAAAAGGCTTCATGTGAAAGAGCATATTAATTTTGTGTTGCAGGTGCGTGATGCTGGCAATCTCTTGACTAGGGCAGGTTTTACGCTTCCAGGGGTTGATGTTGATGAGTTTACAGTTCGATATAGCAGTGGTAAGAGTTATCCTTCATGCTTTGGTTTCCAACCTTATATTTGAGCAGACAACCTGGAAGGAGCCTTCTGTACATTGCATGAGTCCATCTCTGGATATTTATTAGTATTTTAACAGCACTTCCCTTGTTGTGCCCCCTTTGTTCTCCACTTTTTGCTCGTACAATTTTCTAGTTTTCTGTAATGTTTTTATATCATATATATGGACATACTTTCTTCTGAGTGCTGAACTTCTCTCTCTCTCTCTCTCTCTCTCTCTCTTTTTCTTTTTTTTTGTTGAGAAAGTTAGCTTGTATTGATAATAAAATCAGCACCTGATTAGTGCTGATAACTGTATGTACAACTCAAAAAGAGCGAAAGAAGAGCACCTGATGTAACAGTTACAAATTACAAGCTAACTATTAAATTTATCAGGTCTCCTACATCGTCCAAAAGTTCCTATTTACACCAAAAATAAAACTAGGAAAAACAATTCATCTTGATCTTCTGAGGGGAGTTGTTTTTGTCTTGAAAACATCTTGATGAGTTTTTCTTTCCACGCTATCCACCATATACAAGCTGGGATGATTTTCCATCTGTCTTTCTATCTGTTGCTTGTACCAATTCCCTTCCAGCTGTTCAGAAGCTGCAGTGTGTTGTAGGCATGACCCAAGTAACCGCCATCATAGACAATAACATGTGCCAGTATTGAGCATTATTTTCTACTTACTATCCACAAATAAAACATCTTCACAAATCTGGAAACCTCTTCTTTGTAAGTTCTCACGTGTTAAAACATTCCTTTTTGACCACTAACCAAACAAAGCAGGATTCTTTGAGAGGGATTTTGACCCTCCAAATGTGTTTCCGAGACCGCACCAGTCATTGAAGTATTATGGTTTAGATTCCAATGTGCAGCCTTTACTGTAAATGCGCCTCTGATATTCAGCTTCCAAACTAATTTATATATGGTCTCTGATGTACCCTTGAAAGATTCAAGAGTTTGGAGGAAGGTAGAGACTCTGTCTAGTTTCCAATCATTCAATAATCTTCTAAAGCACAAATTCTAGTGGGCTCCAGTCTTGGCTTACCGGTGCTTGTTTGTGAAGACTTACAGAGAATAAGCCATGGAAAAGGTTTTTCAAACTTCCCTGTCCAATCCGGTCATCATCCCAGAAAGATGTCTTCAAGCTAGCATAGATCCTGATATTGCTACTGAAAGCTGATCACAAGTTTCTGATGGTCTTCCAAATGGATTTCTCTTTCATTTTTATTAAACTATTCTTAATTTTCATTTTCTTATGAGGTGACATGGAATTGACCTGGTAGAGTTGTTTACACAGAGGGAAAAAAAAAATTCTCTCTAAGTTATGCACAACAAGAAAGTAGTGAAGACTTCTATACATCAATCACGTTTTAATGCGTATGAAAGCTTTTGTGTGACCAGTCATTTCGTGGATCTTAAAAAGGTTATACATAACTCATTGCCTCTTTTTTTTTTTTTTTTTTTGAAAATAAACACATAACTCGTTGCCTCTTTCTATCTCCCTTCTTTTGCACTCTAAAGTATCTCTTGCCTTCTCTCCGATTTAGATATGCCTCTCAATGTGGCACACTCATACATAAGTTTCTTTTTAATGCGTAAAGCTTTTGTGTGACCAATCACTTTATGGAGCTTAAAAAGGTTATGCTTAACTTGTCGCCTCTTTCTATCTCCCTTCTTTAGCACTCTAAAAGCATTTCTTGCCTTCTCTCCAATTTAGATATGTCTCTCAACGGGGCACACTTAATGCATGTAAGGTAATCGACTTAATAATAATTCCTTTTATGGTTCTGCGAGATATATACTTTTTCAAGCTAAATTGCTCATACTCTTCAAAAGTGCAAAGAGGTGCATGCTGGATCCTTGAAAAGTAGTGCATTTTTTGGAGGATCTGACATGGATGTGACAACATTTTGGAGATTCTGAGCAACACAACTTCCAGTTCAAAATTTGAACAACCTGCTTCAGCCAAATCTGAAAGCTTTTGTTTCACTAGTTCTTTCCTATATCTGGAGCTTTAGAACCTTGCCAGTTGATGCATTCTTCTGTCCCCCTTCTTTTGGCAGTTTGTAATATATATTTCAGTCCTTTTCCTTTAGATGGATTTCTCGGGATGAATCTCTATGGTAGCAAGCTTATGTATGAGAATTTTTGCAAAACTAGGATTCCAGCACTGATGTTGTCTTCTCCAGCTCATTTCTCTCTATTTTTGTTGGATCATTGAGAATTCTCATGGAGGATCTACCCACCTCTTAATGACCAAAATTCGGTGAATCGAGTTAGATAGGATTTTATGGACAAGATAAGATTGTCATTGGGCTCGCTGGAATTATTTACCAAATACCAAC
Source organism: Datura stramonium (assembly GCA_018107945.1). Classification (NCBI taxonomy): domain Eukaryota; kingdom Viridiplantae; phylum Streptophyta; class Magnoliopsida; order Solanales; family Solanaceae; genus Datura; species Datura stramonium. Next base: position 112,382 of record JACEIK010002123.1, on the reverse strand, counting down.
TAGTATCTTTGCTAACATCATCATCTGTGACAAAGAGGTCTGATCTTTTAGAGGACTAAGCATCACTGTTATTGTTGAACATTTTATACAAAAAAAATCAAGAGTTTATAACTGTGCGAATATATTGAACTTATTATGAATAAAAAGCTCGTACTGGGTTGAGTGATGTATCCAGCAGGAGCAGGTTGGCTTAGTTTTGCGAGTCTTATCAATTCTAGGCAGCTACTGCCTTCATACTATTTTGCTTAGTTTGGAAAGAAGAGAGGTGCGCCAACACCTGTAGGTTACTGTCCTGGTCTGAAAGTCTACAGATTTAGCCCCATGAAACTGCCACTAATATAAAAATATAATGCTAAGTCTGTAAGTGTCCTTGTTATTTTCACTTTGCTGCAGTCCCTCGCATTTTATCTGATTATTTTCATTTATATCTGACCACTTTATTTTCCAAAAGAAGATTCTTTAAAAGTTTCTTTTCCAATTTGAGTTTAAGATTCTAATTATTGAGAAATGTGTACCCAATATGTACACAACTTGGGTGTGCCATGTTTGTTTTGTGGTCATCATTAGAAATTCCCCGTTATTTGGTTATTCAGAATAGCAATTAACTTTCTTGTGTTTTGGATGTGGATAAGTTTGCACATCTGCAAATGCCATCAAGGAAGTATGAATTTCTGCACTCTTTCAATTACAGTCTTTATTGAATTGAATAATCTTTCTTCTTTTTGCTTGTGTGGCAGCTTTGGAGTTGATAGAACATCTCCGTGCTATGGGCGAAACTAATGCTTTACTGCAAAGGAGCAAGGTGGTTTTCTGCTGAAATTTCATCATCTTTTCAACTTGATAGAATCCAAATTACTTAATTAATTATCTTATTGGTTTCATCATTCTAACATCCATCTTCTCCATGGATTAGGTATTGAAAAAGGATACGGCCCTGGCCACAGCAGCTATTTATGAGTCAATGTTTGCAGCTGAAGATGGCACAGTTCCAGCAACATTTCAGGTGATTTAAGAGGAATTGATGCTGAAAGTTTATATATTTTAAGCCAATAGTTGCTAGACACTGGTCCATGCCCACTAATAGAATTAACGGAAACTAAGGTTGACGAAAAAAGAAGGGATCTCCAACATTACCCTTCTTATAAAAGATGTTTTTAATTTGGTATTTATTTTTCAAGTTATGGGATAAGTTCCACCTGAATTTCTGCCAGTCTCTCCTTGTTGTTCATTGATTGTAGGTTCCTCCAAGGTTCTGCTTTTGTTATCCTCCAGGTTGCCAAACACTTATCTGTTCCACCTTTTTATGTCCATCTTTAGAGGTCTGAAATCAGGAGTACCACTGTCGGCATATCCATCCCACCATTCTTCCACACTTCCCAGAAAACCTTCAGCCTTAGCCACATATTTTCAAACTTAAAAGTATGATTGACTTAGCTCCCAATCCTCACCTCCAGCATCAAAAGTTTGTGGTCTGAAAATGCTTTAGTCAAAATTTTCTGCTTGATTTTTCTGAAAACTTCATCCATTTTATTGACATGAGAAACCTGTCAATTCTTTATGTTTGGGAATTATTATTATCTTTGAACCATGTGTAAAATCCACCATGTAGAGGAGGAACAAGAGTCATCTCCTGTATAAATTCTCTATTCTTTCCTTTGCTCTTGTTCTTCTTCTACATCTGTTCCTTTCTTCCTCTAAACTGTGTTTTAATCACCCTCTTAAACCCATGATACATCCCATAGACCTATTTCTACCGGTTCGAACAATAAGTCCCCTCTGTCGCTATCATTATGTGGTCCATATACCCTGGGAATCCCCATTTAAACTCTTCATTAACACTCTCCAATAAGCATGATTATCTGAAGCTTCCCTCTTGAATTCTCATGAATGACCATTGCCTTTCCTCCCATAAAATAAATGATACCCCTAAAAATACTTCCTGATGGTTCTAATCCTCTCCAATCTGCCCATGTACAATCCAAATCTGCTTAATTAGCTGGGTGGTCCATTTTTCTACCTTTGTTTCCTCGATGCACACGTTTGTATCCAATTATAAAGTAGCATTTCAAGAGTCTATGTTTATCTTGATTAATTAATCCCCAGAAGTTCCATGAAATAATTCTAATTTTTCATTTGCCTTCATCTGCTTAGATTCTGCTGGAGAATTCTTCTTCTCTCCAGGTCATGTACCAGTTCTTGCATTTGTCGCCGATATCTGAAACTTCAAAAGGTTTTCTCCGGCTGGAAAGATCATTCATCGGTTTTTGCATTTGTCTCTAAATTCTTTTTGTTAGGTGACCTAGGTTTTGCTGTGCTGGTACTTCCAAAGTTGAGACTCTCTTGAGAGGTTATGTATTCTTCTGGCTAAACGTATTTATATTACAAGTTTTTGTGTCGTGCTACTAACTCTTCCTATTCCCATCCAAATACCCTTTCCTTGGAATTAGGTATATATTCTTCTGGTTCTCTGCTATATCATGCATTCTCTAGAGCAATAAGTAGAAGCAAGTGCAGTTCAATACAAATTGACATTAAAGATGTCTCAAAGCTGAATTTGTATAGCCAGTTCATCTGGAGAGTAACACAGCTGAGCTCTTTCTTAGTGAGTAGGACCAAGACATGAAAATAAATGAACTAATTTTTACTAAATTGTTAGTGGCAACAATGTGATATATTGGGTTTGGTTAACTACGTCTTTTTATTGGCTTCAGCATGATATTTCTCTTTTGCTGCAGTATTCTGTATTATAATTGTGTGATATGTTTATACCCTGATTGTGTTTTCAGATAATATACATGACTGGATGGAGGGAACACCATTCTCAACAGAAACCAAAGAAGAGGGGCTCAGCTACAGTCTCGTTCCAAGATCTCCAAAAGCAATTTGGCAGTGACGGGAGCTGCTGACTTACTCTCTAACGTTCTTTATTGATGCATTTCAAACCTGTTATCTGATCCTTCCCAGCAGCTAGGAGATGAAAGAAAGGGAACTCCTGTAATTGAGATACTTTCTTTCAAACCTTATAGTTTTACAAACACCTTTTATTACTCATGCGTCATAATCCTGGAAAATGGTAACTTTCATTAGAACCGTCTTGTGTACTTCAACTTTTCTCGTCTTTGGGAAAAGCCATTAGTGTATGTCTGTACTGCTACAAACTGCTGTTCAATAATCTAATCCGCTGTCATTTATTTGACATTTGATCAAATTGATTAGTTTGTATATATTGTCATATCTATCTCTCCTTTCTCATCTTTTTTCTCCCTGTTATCGGTTGAACGCATAGTTAAACTCACATTCCAAAGTTGAGAATTTGAGTTGTTTCAAGTCACCACATCCCAGTGCCGGTCTCTGTTGCAAAAGCATAGGATGTGGCAAGGCTTGCATTTGTCACAAAGACCTGGGGAAGAAAAGTTGAATTTTATTGGATATTTTGAACTCTGGCTTGCCTATGAAATTTAAGGATTTTGAACCTAGACCTAGAAACACTAAATGGTGATTTGAGCATTTGAATTATAGGTTTGGAGTTGTGGGGTTATGGTAACCTGAGGTTTGATCATGTGGATTGGGGGTCGACCTCAGAGATTGGGAGATGGTTAACTGGGTGTCCTAACCCGACTATCAAACCTGATTCTTATGTATGTTTGGTTCAACAAAATAGAAACAGCAAAGTGCAGAGATGATCAAGAAACCTACAAACTGTTCTTCCACAACAAAACTAACAACTTCTCAAAAGTATATGGTTAACAATTGAACTAGGAGTGTACTCGATGCATAAACTCAACTACACAAAAGGAAGGACCAGAGTCTTCAACCTGGTTCTTCATATTCTCGGATAATCAGCAGCTCTAGGAGTTTTGTTAAATAAGGAAATCATATATTTTGGAGATCCTATCAACTAAAATATATTGAAATCAAACCAGTTGTCTTAACCGAAAAGGATTCCTAAGATATGTCTTACCAAAAATTATCTCCAATCACATTGAATTTTTTTACACTTCAAATACTACAGAAACATCTTGTGAATATCCCAAAATATATTGTGCGACTAATAGAGGAGATATACACATATATTTTTTCTAAACTATCTCTCACACAAGATCTTAACACAAATAAACTTATTCAGCTCCAAAGACATTAGCAGTAAGGACATGGTTCTTAGCAGAAGTCCTTCATAGAGTACATCCTGTTTATTAATCATCAAAATAAATCAATCTCAACAATCACCCAAGTCGAATTTGTGAGGTAAACCCACAACAAAATCCATATTGATTATCTTCCATTTCCATCGTGGGATTCGGATATTCAGAGCCAAACCATCAAGCCTTTAGTTCTTAGCCTTCACTTGCTGACCGTCCAAAGCACTTAGCCATAAAGTTAAAAATATCAATTCTAAAGTTTTTCCGCCAATAATGCTATTTCAGATCTTTGTACATCTTGCTGGATCCAGGATAAACAAAATATTTAGACTATGAGCTTCCTCCGTCAATTTTTGTCCAAGACCATTAATGTCTAAAGCAATAAGCGAGCTTGCAGTCTCAGAACATTATCCACTATGTCAACCGTGAAAGAAGTATATTAACATTTTTGCACTCCACTCCTCGACTTCATGAGAGTTCATCTTCATATTCCTTAGACTTGATTCTCTCCACGATATTGGATCACAACTAAGTAATCCCTACCAACTCACTATCAATGGTCTCATCTAGGGAAGCTCCAAGACTAGAAAATCTTTGAATCTCCCTACTTATCGGTATTTAATGGGGTCAGAGATATTCTTAGGTACCATAAATATAAGACTCAAGGCGTCAGCCACAACATTCGCCTTAACTACCCCAATCTTCTAATGATCAACCTTGATACTATTTATAACAACCCACATGATTATTATGTGCTTTGGACTCCTTTTCCCCAGTTTGACCCTCTTTATGACTTCCGGAGATGGGTGGCATTATTCTCCATGTGTTCTAGAGAAGATTTCAATTTTGAAAGTTCGACCAAAGTCAATATTTTAAGTTAACGAGGTTGGATTTGAGTTTTGGCAGTTCTATTAGGTCCAAAGGATGAATTATGACTTAGTCGGACCTCGAGAGTGATTTGGATCATTAGTTGAGTTTCTAGTTAAGTTTGGAAATTTTTAGTTGACCTCAGATGAATGATTTAATGATTCCAATAGGTTCATAACGCATTTTAGGAGTGATTTACACTATTAGTTTGAGCCCGAGAGGTCTTTAGATGAATTTTGAGGGTCGATTCCGAGTTTAGTTGATGATTTCCAAGTTCTGGTGTAGTCGTTTTTGTGACCCTTTGTCAGCGTTTGTGGAGTCACAGGTATGGAAGTTGGTTGAGATTAGGGAGGCCCGCATTTGTAGAGGTTTGACCGCTTTTGGGAGGCACCTGATGCATGTTTTGTTCTACTTCTATGAAAGGTGCACTATGCACCCTGAACCGCTCCTACAGAAGGTTCTCGAAGAGAGTTTGTTTTGATGAAGATCTTCCTACTTCTGCAAAGTCAAGTGGGAATTAGTGACCTCCACTTCTGTGGAACTTTTTTCGATTTTGTGAGACCACAGGTGTGATGGAAATTCTGCTTTTTGCGGAATAGCTTGACAAAATAATGTTTAAGTCCCTATCTCGATTTCATTGGTTCTTCACTTGATTTTGGGACTTTGAGAGCTCCGTTTAGGCGATTTCTAAGGGGAAATTCATACTTCAACTCGAGGGTAAGAATCTAACCTTTTATTTGTCACTTCTCCATTATTCTTTCATTTATTTCACGATTTAATTTATATTTGGTGTTAGAAAAAGGAGATTTTCACCCTAGATCAAGAATTATATATTTTTTAGTTGGAGTTCAATTCAAACTCTATTTTTGATGAAATTTGAGATTTGAGACCCTTATGTTATAGGTAAACTGATTTTGAAGTAAAATTATAGTTTTGATCTTGGGGGCTCAAGGTCGACTTTTTGGGTCCAGGGCGAAAGTATATCAATATGGATATCTACAAATTCCTATGCTTATATAGATTATGTATGAACAAATTGGGACCATTTGGATTCTTTGAAGAAGTGCAAGACAGTAATTTGATCATTTGTGCTTTGAACTTAAGGCAAGTTGAGACTTTCTTGACTCTTATGAAATGTTTATGTTGGTAATTGCTTGTTGAAGAGTTGA
>JACEIK010002123.1:83423-94088 GCA_018107945.1 Datura stramonium | reverse complement strand
GAGGAGTGTAAACTGGTGGTGGTGGGGGAGAAGAAACGGGTGGCGGAGGAGGATAAATAGGCACCACAATAGGTGGTAGACGGGTGGACAACGACGGTGAAAGTGACGGAGGATGTGGCAGAATAGGATTAAGCTTATGACACCTGAAAGCACTACAATGAATTCTCTTACACAAAAATGTCTTGCGCAGAGCAGGAGACCGTTGAAACGGCCGATTCGGCAAATAATTGCGTTCATCGTGGATCTCCGGCAACCCCAAGCAAACGGATGGTTCACCAGTGAAGAAATTATAAGAATACATAAAATTCTCAAGCTTAGGAAGCTGACAAATACTCTTTGGAATTGACCCAGAAATCAAATTGTGTGTCACATTCTATTGCTCCAAATTAACAAACTGACCAAAAATGGGTATGAGGGATATTTGTTTGGGTAGATCTTACTGTGTTAAAGACGGGTCGGGTTGGGGCGGATTAGATTAGGATATGAATTTTATTTTAAAAAATGGGTCATTTAGGTTGAATTAGGTCTTTCCGTCAAAATAAAGGGTATAAACGAAAATTTTTATGACGGCGGGAGCAAATATGACCTAATAGTATGACGAAGGGTAATTCTAGCTAATTTTCAAAAATAAAAAGGTAAATTTAGCCCTTTTCCCAAGAAAATATTTTAAATATCTGATTTTTCCCTAAATCCAATCCAGTACTTCTTATTTTATTTTTAGATTTGTCACACATTTGAATTTGATTATTTGTATTTTACTAGCTCTATTTTCTAGTAAGTAGTAATTAGAATAAAATTCTATTATTGAAATACTTTCTAAGCTCATATAATTAATTTCATATATTCACATGAGTTGGTACAAAAATTAAATTCACAACTAGAAATTTTCTTTTAATTTAAGTGACGCTATTATTTATTTGGAAGACACTGATTATTTTTAATGATATTATTTACTAATTTGTAATTATTTAATATATTTTATAAAAAAGTATTTAGTTAAATATCTCATGATAAAGCGTATTTACATGTTAATCTGATTAAAAAAATTAACTATATAAGACACTTGTTTAATCAAACATGACTATAATTAACAAAGAGATAAGAGATAAACAGTTTCGGGCTTAATTTCTGGATGAGTTTATCTCATATTTGGTTGGAAAATTATTCCGGAATAACTTATCCCGAATTTAGTTACCCCAGAATTATTATTCCAATAACACTATAATTTCGAAATAAGTTATTCCAAAATAATTTTTCAACTAAACATGGGATAAATCCATTCAATAATTAATCCAGAGACGATTTATCCTTGATTCGTCATTAGAATAACTAAATCCAAGATAAATTGTTTTCCAACGAAACGACCCCTTAATGTCGGCCTGACATTTGTGGAATGATTTTCGTGTTTAAATTCTCAATATATAAATTAAACAGGCCTATCACTTGAAATAGATTGACAATCTGGCTTGAAATCCAACGGCAGGAAACAAAAGGGAGAATCACTGACTGCAGGTAAATTTCTTTCAAGAAAACAACATACATTATTAGTTGTTATCTTTAAGAGGTGCTGCAATAGAAAATGTAAACCTTCTAGTATTAGATAACCTAAAATATTGAATATTGGATTGGGAGGGGTCTCTTTTCTAAAGAGACATGGATAGTGAGGGTTCATATAACTAATCCAAACTAGCTCAACAGTAAATACCTACAACGAAAAATTGCCAATAACAAATATTTAGAGAATTCAGGTACTACCGTAACCATAGCCAAACAGTAAAATCCTATGGCAAAATGAAGAACTTCAAGCAAAACTTCCACTCAAACCAGCACTAAATCCTCCACCTCGACAGCCGAATCCCAGCCTTCCTCCAGGACCCTACATAGACTAGTAATACACAATTTAAGGAAAAGACATGTCAGAAAATAAACGAACAATTATGAAAGACACAGTGCAAACAGATTTAACAGCATTATTTAAGAAGCAAAATTCCAAATTATACATACAACATCAACTTTTCAGGGTTATATTCTATTGTGGTGCCATTCAGACTTATAAAAAACAAAAACAAAAAAATATTTAAAAACAAATAGAAGTATCTATGTGCTTTAGCCATATAAACTGTCGCTGTATCATGTCCCTTTGATAGCAGCTAGCAAGAGCACTTCATACATCTGTAGCATGCATGAACCTGCTCAATATATAGGGGTATTTATCCCTTACCGTGCGTGCACTTCAGACAAACATAAAGCAAAAAGTTGACTCCACAGAGGCTTAAGAAGCAGAAAAAGAAAAGAACATGACAAGATATAGTATTTGCATTGTAATGGTGCCATGGTTTGCATTTGGTCACCTGAACCCATATTTCCAACTCTCCATAGCCTTGGCCAAAGGAGTTCAGGTCTCTTTCCTGTCCACTCCCAGGAACATAAGAGACTTCCTAAACTTCTTTTCCTAACTTAGCACCACTAGTAAATCTAGTGAAGTTTCCACAGCTATTACTTGATACAAGCCTTTTGCGAAGATGCTGAGGCAAGTATAGACATACCTACTGATCAAATTCAGTGCCTGAAGGAAGCTTATGATCTCCTTCAAGAATCATGCTGATAAACGAACTTATTGGATTATTAGAGTATCCTAGTTCTTGTTGACTTCTATCTTAGCGTATTTCTATTCTTGTACAGTTAGGACTTGTAATCCTAATTCGACTTCTATCTCAGCGTATTTCTATTCTTGTACAGTTAGGACTTGTAATCCTAATTCGACTTCTATCTCAGTGTATATATATATTTAACATATGAATACAATAGAATTTGAGAATTTCTATTACATTGTGTTCCTGGAAGTTTCAATTAGATGTTCAAAATGCCTTTTTACACAGCGATCTCATTGAAGATGTGTTCATGTCTCAACCTCAAGGGTTTGCTCATCCGCAATTACCTCATTATGTATGCAAACTACACAAATCTTTATATGGCCCCAAATAAGCTACGCAGGCTTGGTACATCAAGCTTCTCCAATTTTTAGTGTCTCTCGGTTTTTCTCCGTCCAGGACAGATGTTTCGTTTTTTATCTACGACTGAGGTGGTATTATTGCTTATCTCTTCTATATGTTAACAACATTATTTTGATAGGGAATGCCGAAAAATTCCTAGCTGCCACTTTAGACCAACTGGGCAAGGCTTTCTCTATTTGAGATAAGGGCGATTTCACCTTCTTTCTTGGCATTCAAGTGAAGCCATAGTCCTCAGGTTTGGAGCTCGCCCAAGCTCAATATGTGCTTAACTTGCTGGACAAAGTTGGAATGAGTACTTGCAAGCTTCTTCTCACGCCAATGGCGACCAATGCCAAGCCATATCAAAAGGATAGTCCAGCATTCCATGATCCTACACTATATCGGCATATTGTTGGCGCTCTTCAACATCTCACTTTGACAAGGCCGGACATTGCATTTTCAGTTAACAAAATGTATCAGTTATGCATTTTCCAACAATTAATCACCGGTTAGTTGTTAAATGACTATTGTGCTACCTTCAACACACAAAGACATGGTCATTTGTTATCTTTACCTCTTTGTCTCTCGACTTACAGGCATTCACCGATGCAGACTGGGCTAGCAGTATTGATGACCGCAAGTCCACAGGTGGTTTTGCTATTTTTCTTGAAAACAATCTCATCTCTTAGGCCTCCAAGATGTAGCGCACAGTAGCCCGTCCGTTGACGGAGTTGGAATACAAAGCTTTAGTAGATGCGGCAGTAAAGTTAACATGGACTCAATCTCTCTTTTTTAAACTAGGAGTTCACTCTTCTCATGCTCCGACTCTCTGGTGTGACATATTGGTGCGGCTTATCCATCTCTAAATCCTATTTCACTCTCAGGCGAAGCATGTAGAGATTGATTATCACTTTGTTTGAGAAAAGGTTTCCCGAAAGGATCTTCAGGTTCGTTTCATTTCCACCAAAGACCAATTGGCAGATGCCCTCACTAAGCCTTTAGCTTCAGCTAGGTTCCAGTTCTTAGTGAAAGAGAAACCTTCAGTTTGCAAGGGGAGTATTAGAGTATCCTATCCCTTTTCGTCTTCTACCTCAGTGTATCTCTATCCTTGTAAAGTTAGGACATGTAATCCTAATTCGATTTCTATCTCAATGTATATATATTTCATATATGAATACAATAGAATTTGAAGATTTCTATTACATTGTGTTCCTGGCAAAAACAATAACGTCAATATGGATAATCGCTGACTTCATAGCCCACCCGGTGGCTGAGATCACGAGAGAACTTGACAGCCCCCTCATTAAATTCATTGTTGTCTCACTGTTGCTTCACAGGTCTTCTTTGAGCCCCCGAAACTTAGAGCTTGGCTTGATCAGGTTAAAAAAGGATCAAAGCCATTGTATGAACTTTTGACATCACAACCACCTTGGGTGGACTTGCAAATTCAGGGTTGCTTGCTGGAAACATGAAGCTGTAGAACTAATTTCTGCAGTACAGGGAGAAAATGCCTCACATGGAACTTCAATGGGACATGATGCCATAGTAGAAGACGCATGAGCTTTGGTATATATACTTGGACTGAACAAGAAAGTGATTACTTAGAGCCAATATAAGAAAAGCCTAGGAAAGCCAGTGATTCTGGTTGGATTGCTACCGCTGGAAGAATTACCAACAGATGAAATAACTCTTGCTCGTCACCCATATTGGCATAAGATCTTCAAATGGCTCAATGAACAAAGGCCAAGAGCGGTTGTGTTTGTGGGATTTGACAGAGAATGTAACTTATCAGGAATTAAGTATAGGAAATAGAAAACAGAATACAATCTCTGGACTGCTAATTCTCCTGATTCTTCCTCTCCTACCAGCTTCAAACTTTTGACCCTAATGTGTGGAGGAATCCCCAACCACTCGACTCTGGACCGCCAATTCTATGGATACTACAGAAACCAGCTGGCATTTGTACAACATTGATGCTTTACCATCAGGCTTTGATGCTGCAACAGAGAGAAGAGGGTTGGTGCACATTGGCTGGGTATCACGGAAAGCAATTCTAGCAAATTCATCTAGGGTCTGTTTGGAAAGCCACCTAGCAATCAGAATTGGTGTAATTACTAGGATAATAATTACACAGCCTAGTAATTATGTAATAAACGAGTGCGGCTAGGGTTAAATGAGGCGATAAAAGGGAAAATAAGAATAACAAGGGTTAGTGGAGTACACATGGACGATAGAGATTAGAACATCAGTGGAATGGATGATGACGCGTGGGGAAGATGGATGTCCGGATTTATTGGCTTTATATGTGATGAACGGCACAGATCAAGTGATGGTTAATAAATATCCTAGCAGATGAGCTGGAGGCAGTTATGAAAAATCCGGTACAATCTTCTTAACCGACTTCTTCTTCTCCCTCGAATCTTCTTCTCCTTCAATCTCTCAATTCTTTTCTTCTTCTTCTTACAGGAATCAGTTACAGGAGCTCAATCTTAGCAATGGTGGATTAGTTAGGGTTATTAGCTGATCAATTTAGCTTGTAATTTTGACATTGATTGAGTAATAAAATTCCGTTTGCCTAATTGTTTCTTAAAAGTTCTTGGTATATTACAACTGGTATCAGAGCACAATCCTGGCCATTACAGATGACAATTGCAGAGACACGATCTAAACCTATGGATGAAAATATCAAAAAGCTGGAAGTGCAACTGATAAATCATGTGAAAATTACAAATCAGAAAACAGAGGCCACCGATGCAAAGATCGATGATCTTAATCGAAAGCTGGACATGATAATGGATAGGCTTGCTCCGACGAGAGACGACATCCTGGGAACCCCACCGGGAAACTTGCAAGCTGGGGGATTGGGCGGCCGCCATCGGGAGATGGATCTCAATGTGTTACCTGCAGGAAGAAATCAGGTAAACAACTTCCATCATAAAATCGAGTTTCCTTATCTTGAAGATGGCGATCCACAGGCGTGGTTGAGAAAGTGTGAAAGGTATTTTCATTATAACCATGTGGACATTCCAGAGGAGAAGTTAGAAATGGCTATTCTTCATCTGAGTGGTTGGGTAGAGTCATGGTATTTTTCCTATCATTTGAGTAAGGGAACAGTTAAGTGGAGTGACTTTATAGAGGAAATTTGCAAGAGATTTGCAGAATCATCCAACAGTGCATTGAATCTATTAGGTGAGTTTAAGAAGATAGAGCAGAAGGGAACTGTCAATGAATACTTAGAGAAGTTTGAAGATCTGAAGGCCTGGGTCTTGATCAAGAGCCCGACCATTCTTGATCCTTTCACCTTGAGTCAAGCGGTAGACAAGGCTAGACATCAAGAGAAGGTATCGGAGGCGGCGAGCAGGAAGAACAAGAATCAGTGGAGCAGACCCATCAGTAACCAACCTAATTCTTACAGCTCCAAGCAGAATACAAGTAGTCAATGAGAGGGACAGACAGGGATAACTGCAGCTAATAACAAGTTGATCGAATACAGGAGAGTGCAAGGATTGTGCTACAAATGCGGGGATAAGTATTTTTCGGGACATCAATGTAAGGGTAAACAGTTAAATGCATTAATTGCTTCTGAGGATCAGGAGGGAACAGCGGAAGAGGAAAGAAAAAGGGAAATGGAGACAGAAGAACTGCTAAACTTCACTGAAGATTTGGTGATTGATGAAGCTATAAGTTTACATGCATTGTCAGGGATTGAGATGCCCAATACCATTAGACTTAAAGAAGAGGTGGGTAAGAAGGAGTTGGTGGTACTATTAGATTCAGGCAGTACCCATAGTTTCCTAGACATGGAAACAGCCAAGGAAATGGGTAGTACGGTAAGGGAAGTTAATCCTATGAGGGTCACAGTTGCGGATGGCAATTCCCTTTATGAGTTACCATTCTTGTCCTAGGTTCAAGTGGAAGATACAAGGAAATGAATTTGAAGATTCCCTTAGGCTCATTAAATTAGGAGCTTGTGATATGATTTCAGGAGGAGACTGGATGAAGAATCATAACCCAGTTTTGCTGGATTTTATAGCCTATGAAGCACAGGTATCTCACAAAGGAAAAAGCGTCCGTCTCAAAGGAATATACCATGAGGCAGTATTGCAAAGTATGTCAGCCAGCAGTGTCAAGCAACTGATTAAGAAGGGGAAATCTTTTTGGGGTCATTTGTTCACTGTAACTGCGGCAGAGATGGAGGAGCAAGGAAACTTACCTATGGAGATCAGCTCAGCTTTAGAAGAATATGCTGATGTGTTCCAGGTGCCAATTTCTTTACCACCCAAGAGGCAGCATGACCATTTCATTCCTTTGCAGCCGGATGCAAGACCAGTAAGTATCAGACCCTATAGATACAATTTTTTCCAGAAAAATGAGATTGAAAATCAGATTAAAGAAATGTTGAACAATGGTATCATTCAAACTAGTCATTCTCCTTTTTCATCACCTGTGCTACTAGTTAAAAAGAAGGATGGAACTTGGAGGTTTTGTGTGGATTATAGGAAACTCAATTGTATGATTGTGAAAGACAAATTTCCTATTCCCTTAGTGGATGATTTATTAGATGAACTACATGGAGCAGTGGTATTTTCTAAGATAGACCTGAGAGCAGGTTATCACCAGATTAGAATGCATGAATCAGACATATATAAGACAGCCTTTAGGACCCATCCAGGACATTATGAATTCAGGGTCATGCCCTTTGGATTGAACAATGCACCAGCCACCTTTCAAGGGCTGATGAATCATATTTTAAAGGATTTTTTGAGGCATTTTGTGCTAGTGTTTTTTGATGACATATTGGTGTATAGTGGATCCTTACATGAGCATGGTGAGCATTTGAGAACAGTGCTTAGCATCCTGAGGAAGGAGCAGTTGTTTGCCAAAAAATCCAAATGTGCCTTTGGTCAAGACAAAGTGGAATATTTGAACCATATTATTACAGGTGATGGGGTACAGACAGACCCTAACAAGATTGAAGCTATGACTACTTGGCCCTGTCCTAAAACTATCAAGTTATTGAGAGGATTTTTGGGTCTTACGGGTTACTACAGAAGATTTGTGAAGAATTATGGTTGGATCAGCAAACCTTTAACCAATTTGTTGAAGAAGAATTCTTTTAGTTGGAGCAATGAGGCAGAATCTGCCTTCCAGGAATTGAAACAGGCCATGGCTACTGCCCCAGTCCTAGCTTTGGCGGATTTTACTAAACCTTTCATTGTGGAGACTGATGCATGTGCTAAAGGAATAGGGGCAGTGTTGATGCAAGGGGGTAGACTATAGCCTAGTTCAGCAAGGCAATAGCTCCTAAACACTGGGGGCTCTCTACTTATGAGAAAGAATACTTGGCAGTTCTATCTGCAGTTGAGAAATGGAGACATTATCAGATGGTGGGGCATTTTATAATCAAAACTGATCACCATAGTCTCAAATATTTGTTAGAACAGAAGATCACTACAGCCTTGCAGCAGAAAGGATTGACTAAATTGCTAGGGTTGGATTATGAGGTTCAGTAAAAAAAAGGAGCAGAGAACAGAGTGGCTGATGCACTGTCCAGGAGGTTAGAGGAGGAATCTACTTTGTCTGCCCTGTCTATTGTGGAACCAATGTGGATGCAGGAGGTTGCTCTAAGCTATGAACATGATGGGGTGGCCTTACAGCTGCTGACTGATTTAATTACTAGTCCCACCAATTTGGGAAGCTATACACTGCATCAGGGCATCGTTAGATATAAGCAGAAATTGTTCATTGGCAAGGGAAGTGACTTTAGGACTAGAATTTGGGAGGCATTACACCCATCATCAATTGGGGGACATTCTGGTCAACAAGCCACCTACAGAAGGATCAAGATGATTTTTTACTGGCCTAACATGAAGGCGGACATTTTTCAATGGGTGAGGGAATGTGACATTTGTCAGAGAGTTAAGACTGAAAATGTGCACTATCCTGGTCTTTTATAGCCTTTACCCATCCCTGAGATGCCATAGCAAGAGATTGGGATGGACTTTATAGATGGGTTACCTACTTCAGGTCATAAGGACTCCATTCTAGTGGTGGTGGATAGATTGACTAAGTACGGGCATTTCATCGCCTTAAAACATCCCTACACAGCTCAGTCTGTAGCTGATGTGTTTCTAAGGGAAATTTATAGGCTACATGGGCTGCCCAAGTCGATTGTGACCGATCAGGATTCGATCTTTACTAGCTTGTTCTGGAGACACTTGTTTAAGTCATTGGGGACCAAGCTCAACATGACTACGGCTTATCACCCTCAGTCCAATGGGCAGACGGAAAGACTTAACAAATGTTTGGAGACCTACCTGCGAGCTGTGGTGTTTAACAACTGTAAACAGTGGTCCAAGTGGTTACACTTGGCTGAGTATTGGTATAACACCAACTATTGTAACTCCCTTAAAATGACTCCTTTCGAGGCCCTCTACGGCTTTGCACCACCCCAGATTCCCTTGGGTTCGTTGGGTCATTCCACCCAAACTCAGGTAGGGGCTTGTGTAGGATAGAGACAGCATCTTCTACATCAACTAAGGGACAATTTACAGGTGGCTCAGTCACGAATGAAGTTCTACGCTGACAGGAATTGAACTAAGAGATCACTACAAGTAGGGGACAAGGTCTACCTGAAACTACAACCCTACAGACAAACTTCCATGGAGGTCAGGCGTAATCTTAAGTTGAGTGCAAAGTATTATGGGTCATTCACTGTGTTAGAGAGGATAGGGTCCGTGGCTTACCGCTTGGAACTGCCGGAGGATTCAAGGGTGCATCTGGTGTTCCACATTTCTCAGTTGAAGTGCCATATTGGTCCCGACATCACTGTAGACGCTCAGACCCCTGTTTGCGACTTTGACGGACACATCACTGTTGAACCACTGGCTATACTCCGTCATCGCATTATCAAAAGGAATAACACCGCTACGGTGCATGTACTTGTGCAATGGACTAACTTGGGGGCAGATGAGGCTACATGGGAGGATTGGAGTTACATTCACAGCTGATTTCCCCAATTTGTGTTTCCGATATGACCTTGGGGACAAGGTCATTCTGTTGGGGAGGTATTTTAATAAACGAGTGCGGCTAGGGTTAAATGAGGCGATAAAAGGGAAAATAAGAATAACAAAGGTTAGTGGAGTACACGTGTACGATAGAGATTAGAACATCAGTGGAATGGATGATGACGCGTGGGGCAGATGGACGTCCGGGATTTATTGGCTTTATATGTGATGAACGACACAAATCAAGTGATGGGTTAATAAATATCCTAGCAGATGAGCTGGAGGTAGTTATGAAAAATCCGGTACAATCTTCTTAACCGACTTCTTCTTCTCTCTCGAATCTTCTTCTCCTTCAATCTCTCAATTCTTTTCTTCTTCTTCTTATAGGAATCAGTTATAGGAGCTCAATCTTAGCAATGGTGGATTAGTTAGGGTTATTAGCTGATCAATTTAGCTTGTAATTTTGACATCCATTGAGTAATAAAATTCCGTTTGCCTAATTGTTTCCTAAAAGTTCTTGGTATATTACAAATTACCATGACCTGTTTGTTTGTCATGATGTAGTTACAATATAATTATAAGTGTACTGTTTGGTTGCATAAGTGCAATTACATAGTTAGATTAAAATTCTAAAATAGAAAAGATAATTATACAAAATTTAAAAC